>MQTX01000516.1:8037-23868 GCA_009735665.1 Angiostrongylus cantonensis | reverse complement strand
CCCCAGCATTTATAAATGCCAAAGATCCTACAATGAATAGCAGGGAGGAATGCCCCGAGATTACGCGGGATCTCGTCCCTTACCTTCGTATCGCTCGTTGAATGGGGGTGCTGCCGTCGTCAGCCATATGCGACTCTGAGCGGCTGTTCTTCCTCGGTGGAAGACAGATGAAAAAAGCGGCTCTGAAGAAGGCGATTCTGCCGAAAAGTCAGCTACGATTGTGTTGTATGTGTATTATTGTATGGAAGTAAACGTATGCTGTTTAATAACCTCGCGATTGCTAAGAGAGAGGACGACGAATTCATAATTCATTGCCAAGGTTAATAGAAAGTCGATCCTGGATACTATTACAAGTGCCTTATATACATATCCATGTATGCATAGGAAGAAGTATCAATTACTAGTCAAAGCTGATGCTTCTCGCCTGGAACCGCGGTCCCATCAGCTTCTCTCATGGTTTTGTAGAGAATTTGAAGTGTATTTTTAGTCAATTAACGTTTGCCCTATCCAACAGTTCCATACTGTTACGGTTATAATGATGGCATATTGTGTGCAAATAGTGTAAATAGTGGCGTTTATGAGATCCCGGACGCGAATTAGTGAATTAAACCAAGTTTGAGACGAAACTTCCAACTTGTGGCAACCAGGTCTCAAACTTTATGCGTTCTACAGTGCCTCCTGCCTTTTCGATGCCCACGTTTGACGAGATGCGAGCGTAAACTCTGTATCATTGCTCAAAAAATCGTCTGTAAAAAATACATATTGGATTGGTATCGTCGAAATCCCAATAACAAAAACATATCGAAATGGTTGCTATTCGCTCGGGATTCCAAAATCTGACATAGGAGAAGTAGTCCTACCTGCAAATCTGTGAAAAGTCGTTACACAAACTGTAACACCTAACGTGTCCATGGATAGAGATTGTTATGCTACAGTAATCTACAAAACTTCGAGCCGACAAAATTTTCAGACTTGGTTAGAAAATTTTCGCGAATGACGTACGGTCGAATTTGTGGCGTCGTCTGGTTCTAAATGGCTTACAGGTTCACTATCTTACATTTTCGAAAAGTGGAGGACAGAAATAACTCCTAAACAGGAGGCACAAAAAACGTACGTGTCTGCAAAAAAGCGTATAGACGTGAATAATGTGCGTCTCTCACATCAAAATATCAGTCTTAAACACTGTCCGATATCACTCTTCATAACGAGGAATTTCTTCCTACGGTTCATTTTTGTATTTTTGGAATTTTTTCAAAATGCCTTCAAGGCATAATGTGGTGAATTTTAACTCAAAATCTTCTCCGTCATGTTTCTGTGTCCTATGCGCACTAGGAGTACTTCATTCATGTCTAAGTTTACTCCCACGAGGGGCATTCTGTTAACCTCAGCATTGACCAAGTAATTCTCCATTTGTGTTCTTTCTTTGATGAGCTTACACGAGGTTGATAAAAATATTTATTACCGGCTAACGTTTCGACGTCTTCGTCTTCATCAGAGCCGATGATCCGAGTCGATGGTCCACGCTTGTTATGCCCATTCGAGGAGACGGACCGCTGAGGAAGACCTTACTCGACACGAAGGCGAAGCCGCCACATCGAGACGAATAACAAGCGTGGACCATCGACTCGGATCATCGGCTCTGATGAAGACGAAGACGTCGAAACGTTAGCCGGTAATAAATATTTTTATCAACCTCGTGTAAGCTCATCAAAGAAAGAATACATATTGATTATGCACACCGAGGTTAAACGAAAGTCGGTTTCGAAGTATTAATTCTTTATATTCTTGTTGAGAAAAGAGCACCTAGTCGGCAAATGTAAAACAAATATCCCGCTAGACGCATTGGACCCAGGGACATAACGGGGAGGACCTTGAAGCACGGGCCACGATCCTCGTACAGGAATCGAAAACACAAGCGCGCGAAACTCTCGATGAGTTCTGGATTAATTCAAGAAATCCGAAAATGAACCGCGGAGAAGAATGTCTTATTATCAAGCGTGATATTGGGCAGTATAGAAGCCTGTTATTCTGATCTGGGAGGGCCACACTACACTTCCATGTGCATTCTTTGCGGTTGGTCTGCACGCAACGTACTCTGTGGAAGACTCATAGAAAGCGGTGAGTGTGCAAAGAAGCTATTCTGTGTTCAATGTGGTTGAAATCTTGGTTTAGCATTTTCTCTGTTTGGTTATAGAGGTGCTTCGCCGGATAGATTGCTGTCAATTTAACCTTTCCCGGCTCTGAGGAAGGCGAAATCCGCCGAAGCGTCAGCTTGTTCCTGAATAAAGAATAAAATAAAACCTCGCGTTTGCTCAACAAGATTATAAAGAATTTAAGTTTATTACCTAAGTGTCCTTGTATGTTAATTCTGGAACAAGTTTGGCGTTCCCAAAGTAGTCGGAGGTTCGGTTTGGACTCGTCGTCGAACCAAGGATTAAGTGTTTACTGTAGAGTACATTTAGCATTTACACTGCACACTTCTGAAAACGATCTGTAGGGATGGTTAACTGCAATAGTTATGCGACTAGTTATGTTTTAGCCGTGTTACGATCACTTGTGTAAACTAGATATTTTTTTCTAAGCATTGTTTATTGTCATGATATATTTTTGTTTGTATTACAATGAGAACGACAACACTGATATTCATTACTGAATGAATAGAAGGTTTTATGGATGGTTTAATGTGATGAGCTCATAGCCATGGCATGTGTTGCAATACATTCGCACGTACTAGTGGTGTTGTTAGTAAGTCAAGAGTCTTTCAGGAGTAATTAATTTCGATCAAAATGTTTGAATGCAATTACATAAATTATTTTTATTTTATCTGGTGACAAGCCGGAATTTAAACTGCAGAAGTCTGTGCTTGCGAAACTAATTCACACATCGATGTCGTTTTAACCATTGTAAAAAAGGATAAAGCATTCGGCTTTGGTCAATCCCTAAGAGATGCGCCATGCATTCGACTTCATTAAGCAACGTTTGAAGGTGATTGAATGCATATCTGGTCTTCACAATGATTCGCGGTAGCCTACCGATCTATCAAACCGGTGCTGCTTTCCTCTCAAACAAGTCTGGTACTAATTTGCCGACACTGGAGAGATGGAAGGCTTGATAGGCTAGGGGCGCGGTAACCGATCCCATGTATATTGCAGGGTGTTTCGGGCTACGGCGCCACACGCGTCCTTAACTATTTTAATCGTTAAAATGGAACACAATGCCACTTGTGGTTTCACGAAACCGTAAAATTTTACGTGAAAATCAGAATAGTTTGAGTTTGCCAAATGAGGTACTGATTCTATTCCAAATGTGTTCATGGAAACCTAAATGTGAGCAAAAGAAGGAGTCGTGCAAAACTTATAAGTCCTATCGACAAGATATTCATTGATTGTGCTTTTCTACAAGAAACTACTGATGTTAGATAAATTTTTAGACCATGTATGTCAATGTGGCGCTTTTCATTGTCGTCACTGAAAGACACAGTTTTGCTTTTTTGGGGGCCAATCTATCTGATTCTACAACTTCAACACTTTCGCACCAGTTTGAAGGTTTTAAGGTAATCGACTTCAGTATATTACATTGCCATTCTTATATATTTGCAGGCTTAGCATTTACTTCTAAGTTTCCATTAGAGAGGGTGCATACAACGAAATTCTCGTGGTATCCGAATGTGACTAACATCTTTGCGTCTTCGCGTGATTCAGAACCGCGATGATTCGAGCCGAGTGTCCATACGTTCATTTTTGTGACTTGTGCATTCGTAATTCCACCGAGTTCGTTGTCGAGGTTACTTACAGTGTTGACTTGTCGCCCTCCATAACCGCCTTGTTGCATTTGGGACGGGCGTTGTTACTGCCGTGTTCCCTATAAATCTTTTGACTCAACGATAACATATGAAGACTAAGGTCGACTCCAATTTGTGCTCTTCAGATCGTTTTTGTTAGCGGTTGGCTGTTGAAGTGCCGATAGAGTGAGAAAAAACATGGCTGAGAGAGAGCCAAAGCAAATACCTCGGCTAGTGCAATTGATAACACGTGAGCGCCCGGAGAAGATTATCACGTGTTCGACGTTCACCTGTGGAACAGAGCTCTGAGCATCCTTGTTGTTCTATTCCAAATAATATTCTGCCATAAAAAAATAAGTGGATAGTAAACAGGAGTTAAAACATGAAGAGTTCGAAGCGCGGAGTCCACCTTGATGTTTGCAGGCTAACTTAGCGCTACTGTCAAAATTAGTTCGTAGAGCGCACAAACTTTCAATGCCGTCGAAATTTCCCGCACATTTGACTTTCCTGACAGATATCTGAAAAGACCATGAAATCAAAAAGAAAAGGTGAAAGTTCAATCTTACAGATGACCGCTTGCTTGTTTGCGATGCCCCAAAGCTACTCACCCATCTCCTTTCCTTTATTTATTTATTTCTCTCGTTTTTATGCTGATTTTTGCGCCAGAAAAAAGTGCAGTTTTTCCTCCTCTATTTCATTGAAACCCAACACTTCGACGCGATCCGCACATTAGAGACGAGTTTGAAAATCGATGCCTTTGAAAGTTGTTCATACGTCAACAGTTCTAAACGGTGTTAAACTGCCTTGATGACAACAGTTATGTGATTATCTTGAATTCTTGGCTTATTGAGTACTCGATGGGTTAATCACTGTCTATCAGCTAACCAAACCTCTCACCATTGGAAGTGAATACTTTGTATCTCGGGGAATTTATAAGTGGAAAACATAGGAAGATTTGTCGAGGTGAAGAATATCAACTACTGCAACCTTATGCCTTATTCCATCGTATTTATGTTTTATTTATTTATTCATTTATTTACTTATTTATTGCATGATCGGTCGTTACGTCTATCGTGCGGATCATAGTACTTCTCACATTTCATTCGTTTCCTCGTATCCATTGTCCACGAAGATCTTCCAACTTCTACGTGTGGCTACGGTTACTGCTTGAGGATTTTCACTTCATCTTGAATTTCCCAGAATGCTGGTCGAGTAATTCTCCCTGGAGTCCTGAGATAGCCGAGCTGAAGCGTTCCCAATTTGATTGCAGAGAGTGATTTTTTCCCAGAGAAGTCCGGTACCAATTTTTCGACCTCTGAGGGATGAGAGGCTTGGTTGGCCCTGGGCGGAATCGAACTAGCACCACTCTCGTGATGGCGGACATCCTTACCACTGTGCAATCCGCTTCCTATTTATGTTTTATTTATTGGTTAGTATTTATGTTTTAAGTGGTTGCAAAATGCAAGAAGTTGTGGTGTTCACACTGAAGGAAATGCCTGGACATGGAACTCCTCCGAATTTTATGCTTAGGTATTTAAACTGTATGAAGAAGGTAATAAATACAGCTGTTGGAAACGGCGCCTCAATAGACGCAGCCTAAGGATGAAATGCAATTCATGTTTCGTGTTAGTGCAATTCACATTGCAAACCAAACAACTAGCGTTTACAAAATTTCAGGTTGGCGTCTCAATGGTGTTGCATGCGATTGGGATACTTTGCGTCTCAGCTTGTATTTTAATACAAAACGTGGATAAACTCAATGCTATTCTTCCACCAACAGTGGTAATTTTTCGATGCTTTTCCTGCTGGACAGAAACTGTGAATTTCTATCACTTACCGATTAAATTTGAAGATTGTTGTCATTCTTGCGTTTACACTTGTGTTCAACATTATCGGCGCAGTCTTGCTATTCATTTATCGGACGGGAAGCGGAGCAGAACCATCTATGTCGATACTGGGTTGTGCGGTGAGTATTCATAGGGAAGTGGAAGACGAACGGCTTCCAAGACGGCCGAATTGGAATACTATAAAAAACAAATTCTAAAAGAGAAAGTTGGAAACGCCGTCAAGCAATAAATGCAAATTCAAATGTGTGAATTAACAGCAGTGCAACACGACACCGAGAGCGATCCATTGCCACTGCGCGAGAATAACTTAAGCTCCATGCAGACTGAGGCATTGGTTTGCTAGGAGTCACATAAAACTAGTGCCGTTCCATCAAATTCTTCACCGGCAATCGTCCATCATCTATGGAATTGTTTTAGCCAGACTATTAAGACTTCTGCAAAATCCATAAATTGCTTTAGCAACAGTGAACGCAATTGCAAGATGTAAGTCACAAGAACACATCAACCCACTTTCTGCTAGGTTGTCCAAAAATAGGTTTATGTGCACTAGAAGGCACCCTACCTCTCTCTTCCCCACTGTTCTGAGGATAGCTCAACCGGTACCAGCTCTTCATCAGATATGTGACTCACAGTCTATGTACTGTTTTCAAAATGCTCGCTTGAATATCGAAGAAGACTACTTCGGTTTCGAAAGCCTAAATTCCTCAGCCGTGAAAACTGTTTATTATTTTGATTATATTTCAGCAGATATCGTAAAAGCCCCTTGTAGTTGGTGAGCAGAGTTATTGATATGGCAGGCAAAGTACAGTAAAGAGCCGTTAATTCAGAAATGTGAACGCGGAATTTTCTGCTCGTTAGGAGATCTGTGGCTCCAGGAAGGGGACCGTACTGAGGCAATTCTTTCGCCCTATTCCATGTTACCTATTTCCATGGTTTATGTTCTAGGTACATGTTTTCTTCGTCATCAACGAACCATCCATCTCGAATTCTTCTCGAAAAATAAATCTCTATAAGACTGCCTTGCCGTGAGTAGAATCGCAATGAAATGACTTCCGTCTTCACTTCTCAGAATCCAACTTTTCTAATTCTGTGTGTACTATCGTTGGGCGTTGCTATTTAGTCGTTAAAGCCTTCAACAATGAGTTTACTTAATGACATTTTGTTATGGGTTACTTCTTTTAATTGATTAACAGCGAAACGTCCAGTTCGCTTTCAGCAGATTAATGAGCAAATGCTAATGACACTGATTCCCTTTTAAGAAGCAGGCTGAAGATGGGAAATGGTACACAAAGCAGCAAGATCTCGTATCCGCGAGCTAAATGGGCTACGCTTGAGTGAGCAATAAACCTTATGGTGCCAATATTTCGTGACATGACATCAGGACACCAATGGTCATGCCAGCGTCCACTATGTGGAATACAAAAGCTAATATGGTATAGCACTGGTCGATTGATTGATTTTTTCTTGTATTCCGACGTTTAAGCTATTCCCAGTTTCTCACAGCAGAACGTTGCTAGTTGTTGTTGATTGGAAAAGAGTTCTGTCACTAGCAAAACTCTTCACCCTTAGCTGGATTTTCGAATGTAAATTTTATACTCCTTTTATTCTTTGAAGATTATGTTAGACCTGGTGAGCCGCTCAACAACGCACTTTGACAACCGCGGCCACAGTGGGATAACAAACCACTGTGTGCGCATTAGGGAAGCGAACCTCTAGATCACACACGTGCACGGTTCTTCAAAACATATGCTAAAAATATGTAATTGCTTTACACTGTTCTACATATCGAAATATACTTCATTTTATGTAGTTGACTAAAAGGATTGAAAAGTGCTGGGTGTACGGCATTTTCCGTCTCTCATTATTCACCGTCGGTATAAAAGCGTTCCTAATTTATGGCTGTAGCGACTACAAAAAATAGCAAGCATCGAAAGTGGCAACTAGAAAAGTAGAAAAAGTAGCTGTGTCATTTACTTTACATTAATCAGTCTAATGATACTAACTATAGACTGTATTCAATAATGAGATACCTGTGAAGCCGATGTTAATCACGTATGTCAGTGAATGAAGAAGATAAATTCATTACGGATTTCGAATCAACGTTTAGATTATTTTTATTTTAGTGCATATCTGAGATAACTACGGAAAATTTCAGATTATTTCTCTTTTGGCGCTACTCTTAGCTGGTGGCACCATAGCACTCTTCATAAAGGCTCCGCCTGATAACAAAGCGCCCATCAATGAATGGGCCCACTAATCAGAAAAAATAAAAACTTTCATAATATCTGCTGTTAATGTAAGTATTTTTTCTTTCGTTATTAATGTTAAATAGTAGAAGCGACAAATGTGTTTAAACGAGAGGTGGGAAAAATTGAAGTACTTCTGAGAGTTATGGTATTGTTCAGCGGACATTGCAGCTCTTTTTGTAAGTCGTGATTATACTTCACCTAAGCAGTGATGACTATGGTTTTCTTGGCAATTTGTACCATAAGACTTGAAGGACATAATGAATAAAAGGTTTTTTAGAACAGGACAAGAACATAACAAGTTTTTGCACTGTTTGAAGAATTTTCAGCGAATTCTTTTACCGAGAACACGAGGCGTCATGGAGTTCCTTCTTACAGCAGCCTTACAGCAAATCATGAGAAATTGCACGTAGTACTCTGTGAAGCGTTTCTGCATGTTTCATTTGCTTATAAATATTGTTAACAAAGTGCTTGTCTATTAGTATAAAAGCATGAACACTGCTGTGAATGTTTTTTTCACTTCTAAATGATCTCATGTTAGACTACGCAAGAAAAGCATAGAGCTCAGTTTGGTTTTTTATGCTATTTATCGCCCTCTTTGTTGATTGACTGAAATCCTGAAAATGCCGGATCATTTTTCTTGCTCTGCTTACTACTTTTACTGATTAATGCATTTGAAGAGAGTACTGGCAATAATCATCAACAGCAAAAAACGGCACATTGTGGTTGTCTCTACCCATACTTGAGAAACATGGACAAGTAGTCATAACCAAGGACATGAAAGTCTTTACGAACCTAGTTTACGTGTTCGGAACCACAGCGAAGAAGTAGTTTAGAAAAAAGAATGATCTACTGTTTCATAAGTATACATGAAGACAAACATTATTTCACATCTGCACGAATTTATAGCACCACAACGGGTAAAGCGCTGAGTGTTGATCAATTCCTGAGGGTGCGCCACACATTCTATTTCATAGAGTATTTCAGCGGTCCACGGCTCTCCCTCATATAAAGGATCTCGAGCCGATTAGTCCCGAAGCTACGTGGCGCGTCCCCAGGTGGCGGATAGGGGGTTAGTCGCGGACCAAAAGCGACCTTTGCTTCCCTGAGACGCAGGTGGATACAGGGTATGGACTCCCTGTTTCTGCTGCACCGATTTGGCACATACTTTCTGTATTTTCTAGGCGTATTCATATATGCGTGTGTGGGTGCGTTTTCGCTTTATGCGGATTGTATTCTACGAGTCAATTCGGCCAAAAGGGAAGGGCCAATGGAAGCTGCCTGGATCAAGAACTATGGTGACGATCTGTACCTACAACGCACGTACACTTGCATCCGAATCCTCGATAAAGGACTTGCTCATGCAAGCAGGAATGATAAGGAACGACGTCATCGGCCTGGCCGAGACGAGACGACGCCACCCATTCAACGCTGTCTATGAAACTGGAGAAGAACTGTTCCTCGGAACCTGCGACAGTAAAGGAGAAGGCGGTGTCGGTGTTCTCGTCAACACGAGTTTGTCCACGAACATCGATTTATTTGAACAGCTTACAACCCGAATCGAACGTTTACGATTAAAAAGATGTGGATCAACACCGGCTTTGACAATCTTCGTCGTTTACGCGCCAACATCAAACTATGACGAAGAAGAAGTCGAAGCGTTCTACATGGACTTGGAGAGGTTCTACAGAGAAGACCATACATTATACAAGGTCATCATTGGAGATTTCAATGCCAAGATCGGACCAAAAAGATCGTCTGAGGAACGTCACATTGGGACCCGCGGATTAGAATGGAACGAACAGGATGAGTGGCTCTCTGAGTTTATCATGGCCACCAAGACCATCCATGGCAACTCGCAATTCCAGAAGCATCATCCTCAGCGCTGGACGTGGGAATCTCCCAAAGGAGAGTACCATAACGAAATAAACCACATCATAGTAAATAGGAAGTGTTGCCTACCCGATGTCGCTGTTGTCCCAAAGTTTTGCACGGGATCAGACCACCGTCTCCTTCGTGCAAGATTTTATTTCTCACGGAAAGAAAAAAAAATCGCTAAATCCGAAAACCGATGTTCCAGAACCACAGCAAACTGAGAGTTATTCAACACTTTAGTCGGCTGTTGGGAGATGCCGTTGTCGACAACTTCGACGAGGAATATGATCGGCTCATTGAACATCTTCATGTTAGCGCCATGAAAGTTGAGAGCTCGAAGGTCACCAAGAGACGTCTGTCTCAAGAAACTCTCGAGCTAATACGCCAGCGTGGAATCGTACGAGCTGCGGGCAACCGTGAACTAACGTCCGAGCTTGCGAAACAGTGCAGATAGGCAATAAAAGATTTTAAAGGGAAAGGAGCAGAAGTAATGGTTTGAAGATGCAGAGGCTGGGAAAAGCATTCGCAAAGCCCGCCGAAGCTTCGCCAATTACAGGACCAAGATGATTGCACTCCGACGCCCAGACGGAACAATGACAGCGTCCACAAAGGCAATGGAGAAAATCATCCACGATTACTACTCAGAATAGAAAGAGAAAGAACATCAGCTTTTTCGTATCATAAAAAGTTCCATATAAAGCAACTTTTATTGCCAGTCAATCACGTCGTGCTTGGTTTTTTTTGCCAATATCACTAACTCTAACAGTTTGGTACCATCGTTAGAGTTTGACCACTTCTCCGTAGACATTCCATGAGCAGCAGTAATGTTGAGTCATTTATAACTCGCTGCATTATTAGACTGTTCAATCCTAGCGTTTTTGGCGAGAGAACTCCATGCGTGGTTTTGCATGTTACTTGAATAGTAAAAGCTCTTTAAAAAAACTCTCGGCGTTGATCAATCCCTGAGGGATGCGCCATGCATTCGACTTTACTATGTATTGTTGGAAGTGATTGAATGCAAATCTGGCCTTTACAATGACTCGAGGTGGCCTGCCGATGTATCGAGCCAGTGCCGCTACCCACTCAGACAAGTCTGGTACCTATCTGCTGACCCCGGAAAAATGGAAGGCTTGGTGGGCCATGGGCGCACTTTCTCTTGAATGGTAATTGAATGGGGTAACTACCAGAAATACTGTACCACCTGTCACCTGTTACCTATAATCCCGTTGACCGTCGAGTGACTCGAGCAGGCGCCAGTAAATCCTCCACTTTTCCCTGTCCCGTGCAAGAGTAGCTCAGAGGGTTCTTCTCGCTTTAGGGACTCGTCGAGCACCATATCTTTCTTCTAGGCTCTTCGTGAAAATCTCTGACCATCGGGTCCGTGGTCTTCCTGCAGTACGTTTGACATCCCGAGGGATCCAGTCACTAACGGCTCTTGTCCATCGATTATCATTTATACGCATTTCGTGTCCGGCCCACCTTATCTTCGACTGTTTGGCGTACAGAACGGCATCTTTGATTTTTGGTCGTTGACGCAGGTCGGAGCTTCGGATCCCATCCATTACTTGTGTGACGCTACTAGACAGAACACTACAGTCAACTTTCTTACCTACAGGAGAAATGATGGTAATGAATTCAACGACCAAACAGTTAAAAAAGATCTCCGTATTGTTGGACACTGGAGCAGAATAATCCTTCATAGACAAAAAACTTGCTGAAGAACTTCGTCTGCCGACAATGGAGGAAACGAAATTACGACTACACACATTTGGATCACATGAAACAAAAGAAGATATATCAAGAAAAGTCTCATTAGAAGTATGGGGCGCAGATGGGCATCAACTTTCACTATTTTTATTCACACACGATGTCATAACAAAGCCGCTCAAGTCGCCACCAATCTATTCAGAAGATATAGACTTCATTCGAAGGCACAATCTTCAAATCGAAGTCAACAAAAAAAATTCGAAAATCAAACCATTTATCCTGTTAGGCTGTGACCAATTGTGGACTCTAATAAGAACCGATAAACCCCACATTGATTACCTTCTGGGCTACATCTTCTGCCAACGCGTCTCGGAAACTTGTTGACAGGAAAACTCAAAAATTTTTTCATTTTCAACGCTAAATTTCAACTCAAAATACTATACTTATGTACAGCATTCCAACACTCACCTACTCTTAAGCAATTGTCCACGTTATTCCTACGCGGCTCTAACCAACCACATATACTGTATTCTGCTGCACGCACAGTACTCTATCCTATCCTACAACACACAAAATGTTTTCCACCTAGTATTCTGCTGTTCTTTCTGGTGCATTGGCCGCTTGAAAGAATCCGTCACATCAGCAAGCTACAACCAAGTACGTTAACTCTATAATCATGTCCAACCTAACATTGGCAAGTCACAAACGGATACTTACACGGTATATTAACCAATTGCAAAAAGCCCTAACGCGGTTTAATTACCCAAGTTTGAGATACCCAGCGGACCATCGACTCGGATCATCGGCTCTGATGAAGACGAAGACGTCGAAACGTTAGCCGATAATAAATCTTATTATCAACCTCGTGTAAGCTCATCAAGAAAAAAAAATACGTATTGATTAAGCACACCGAGGTTCAAGGAAAGTCGGTTTCGAAGCATTAATACCCAGCATTGTCAATGTCAATCAGAAACCTCGTGGCACAAGGCAAAGACGAGCAACTATTCCGATCGAGTCTTCTCAACTACTTGGTATTCACATAACAGCGAGCCGTACCCAACAATTCTGGTGCATTGGCCGCTTGGAAGGGAAATCCCCAACACACACAGGTGTCCTTTGTCCAATGTTCTTTCAATCCGCTTTAGGATGGCTCAAGTGATAAGCTTGTAGATGACAGACAACAAGCAGATTAGGCAATAGTTGCCTATATCGTGTAGGCCGCCCTTCTTAAACAACAACACGGTCTTGCTGGTCTTCCAGTGAGCAGAGACCTTGCATTGAGACAGGTAACGTGTGAAGAGCCGAGCCAGTGTGTTTACGAGGACTGGCGGAAGGTTCTTCAGGTGTTCTGATCTTATCCTGTCCGGACTTGGTGCTGTTCGATTTTTCACCGACGAAATGGCATGTTGAATTTCGGAAGGGAGAACCGGTTGTGCAACATATCCATCCTCTTTTATTTCATAAGACGGGAGGTGGACGTGGCTATCGAAGAGATCTGAGTAATATTCGTGGATGATTTTCTCCATTGCCTTTCTGGATGCTGTTATTGTTCCGTCCGGGCGTCGGAGTGCAGTTATCTTGGTCATGTAATTGACGAAGCTTCGGCTGGCTTTGCGAATACTTTTTCCAGCCTCTGCAGCTTCGACCATTACTGCTACTGTTCTCTCTTTAAGATCTTCTTTTATCGCCTTTTTGCATTGTTTCGCATGTTCGGACGTTAGTTCGCGGTCGCCTGCAGCTCGTGCGATTTCACGCTGATGTATTAGCATGAAAGTTTGTGGAGAAGGACGTCTCTTGGTAACTTTCGAACTCTCAACTTTCATATCGCTAACATGAAGATGTTGAATGAACTGATCGTTTTCTTCGTTGATATAATGAGTAGCAACACCATCTCAGCAGCTGACTAGTCCCAGTTTTTGGAGGAGTTCGTTTTTTGAACTTAGTGACACCCTCTTCTTTTCGAAAAAAATTAAATCTAGCGCAAAAGAGGCGACGGCCTGATCCCGTGTAGAGTTTTAGGACAGCAGCGATACCGGTTAGGCAAAACTTTCAATGCAGTATGGTATAGTCTATTGCTTAATGCTATCTTCCATTGGCAGACTCTTGCTTTCTTCACTGGAAGCTCCTTCTTTTTTTTCCTTCCTTCTTTCCTGATCCTTTTTTCCTAATCCGTGGTTTTCGATGTGGCATATCTCACACGTTCTTCTGGGTTCAGTTTTAGCACTAAGAAAAAAAAATACGTATTGATTAAGCACACCGAGGTTCAAGGAAAGTCGGTTTCGAAGCATTAATACCCAGCATTGTCAATGTCAATCAGAAACCTCGTGGCACAAGGCAAAGACGAGCAACTATTCCGATCGAGTCTTCTCAACTACTTGGTATTCACATAACAGCGAGCCGTACCCAACAATTCTGGTGCATTGGCCGCTTGGAAGGGAAATCCCCAACACACACAGGTGTCCTTTGTCCAATGTTCTTTCAATCCGCTTTAGGATGGCTCAAGTGATAAGCTTGTAGATGACAGACAACAAGCAGATTAGGCAATAGTTGCCTATATCGTGTAGGCCGCCCTTCTTAAACAACAACACGGTCTTGCTGGTCTTCCAGTGAGCAGAGACCTTGCATTGAGACAGGTAACGTGTGAAGAGCCGAGCCAGTGTGTTTACGAGGACTGGCGGAAGGTTCTTCAGGTGTTCTGATCTTATCCTGTCCGGACTTGGTGCTGTTCGATTTTTCACCGACGAAATGGCATGTTGAATTTCGGAAGGGAGAACCGGTTGTGCAACATATCCATCCTCTTTTATTTCATAAGACGGGAGGTGGACGTGGCTATCGAAGAGATCTGAGTAATATTCGTGGATGATTTTCTCCATTGCCTTTCTGGATGCTGTTATTGTTCCGTCCGGGCGTCGGAGTGCAGTTATCTTGGTCATGTAATTGACGAAGCTTCGGCTGGCTTTGCGAATACTTTTTCCAGCCTCTGCAGCTTCGACCATTACTGCTACTGTTCTCTCTTTAAGATCTTCTTTTATCGCCTTTTTGCATTGTTTCGCATGTTCGGACGTTAGTTCGCGGTCGCCTGCAGCTCGTGCGATTTCACGCTGATGTATTAGCATGAAAGTTTGTGGAGAAGGACGTCTCTTGGTAACTTTCGAACTCTCAACTTTCATATCGCTACGTGAAGATGTTGGATGAGCCAATCGTATTACTCGTCGATGTTGTCGACACCGGCACCTTTCCAACAACCGACTAATGAGCTGAATAGGTCCCGGTTTGTGGTAGTTCTGGGACCTCAGTTTGCGAATTTAGCGGCTTTTTCTTCTTTTCGTGAAAAGTAAAATCTTGTACGAAGGAGACGGTGGTCTGATTTCGTGTAAAATTTTGGGACAACAGCGACATCGGGTAGGCAACACTTCCTATTTACTATGACGTGGTTTATTTCGTTATGGTACTCTCCATTGAGAGATTCTCACGTCCATCGTTGACGGTGAGGCTTCTGCTAGTTACCATTGCTATTGCTATGGAATTGCTAGTTACCATGGGTGGTCTTGGCCGCCATGATAAACTCAGAGAGCCGCACACCCTGTTCGTTTTATTCTAATCCGTGGATCCCAATGTGACGTTCCTCAGACGATTTTCTTGGTCCGATCTTGGCATTGAAATCTCCAGTGACGACTTTGAAGAATGTATGATCTTCTCTGTAGAACCTTTCCAAGTCCATGTAGAACGCTTCGACTTCTTCTTCATCATAGTTTGATGTTGGCGCGTAAACGACGAAGATTGTCAAAGCCGATGTTGATCCAGATCTTTTTAATCGTGAACGTCCGATTCGGGTTGTAAGCTGTTCGAATGAATCGATGTTCATTGACAAACTCGTGTTGCCGAAAACGCCGACACCGCCTACGCCTCTACTGCCGCATGTTCCGAGGAACAGTTCCTCTCCAGTGTCATAGACAGCGTTGAATAGGTGGCGTCGTCTCGTCTCGGCCAGGCCGATGACGTCGTACCTTATCATTCTTGCTTGCATGAGCAAGTCTTCTATCGAGGACTCGGATGCAAGTGTAAGTGCATTGTAGGTACAGATCGTCACCATAGTTCTTCGTGATCCCGGCAGCTTCCATTGGCCCTGAGATTTAACAGCTTCTCCGTACTCGTCCAACGCTGCGAAATTGGGGGCTCTTTCGGGATCAGGGGAATGAGGCCCGTTTTTTTTGGACTGTATTTAGCATATTGGATACCCACGTATAGCTTGCTGTGCTCTGAGCGTGGGAGCTGATTATACTCACTTGTAGCGTGCCGGGCTCTCTCAGCTTGTTTGTTGGAGGCGGCTCCTAACCGCCTCCCATATACTTCCCTGTCACTTGATTGCAGGCTT
>MQTX01000515.1:20047-31206 GCA_009735665.1 Angiostrongylus cantonensis | reverse complement strand
AGGCCAGAATACGCTCGAGGTCGGCGCTGCGATCGAGCAATATATTGAGGATCTGTTCTCCGAGGGCGGTTCTATCCGTGGCGTGTTCCAGCGCGAGGCAGAAGGAGCGCTCGACCAAGCTGCTTATGATCGCCTCAAGGAGCAGCTCCGGATCAGGTTGACGCGCTTTCGCCGAGGCGAGCCGCTTATTCTTGAGGACATGCTCAAGTTCGAGCCCATTGCGGCAAATCCGGCAGAAACCGACTATTCGAAGCAGTTTGACGCACAGATCTTGCAGATTTGCCGGCTGTTCCGCATGCCGCCGCACAAGGCGATGCATATGGCCGCGGTCAAATACGACAACATCGAGCCGATGGAACGCTCGTATGTCAATGACACGATCATTCCGATCGTCATGCGCATCGAGGACAAGCTCAATCGACATCTGTTGAGCCGCGCCGATCGCGCCAGGTTCACGATCCGCTTCAATCGGGAAGCGTTGGTCTTCAGCGACGAAAAAACGCGCGCCGAATGGGTGGCCCGCCTCGTCGAGCGTGGTCTCATCACGCGGAACGAAGGTCGACGGAAGGTCCATCAGAATCCAGTCGAGGGCGGCGATACGTTCCTGATCCCAGCCAACATGCAGGTTGTCGACGAGCAGAACAACATCGTCATTGAGGCCGGTCAGTCCGGCACCAAGCCAGCCACATCTCCGGACCCCGGAGACCAACCGGACAATACCGACAAGCCCACCAAAGGCCTGCGGATTGTTGCCAGCAACCAATAAGGGCTCTTTCCCATGGCAAGCACCATGAATGTTCAGTCGGTCACCAACGCCGGCGCGACGTCCGCCTTTGCCGCGACGACGGTCGCGGGCGATTCCGTGAAGTGGGCCGGCGGCAAACTGCTCGTCGAGTTCCGCAATACGACTGGCTCGTCGATCACCGTATCGGTTGCGCCGATCGTCACTTCGCAGACCACGCCGATGGCCGGCTCTATTTCGACGCCCACGCGCTCGCTGGCGGTCGCGGCTGGTGCTGATGGCGCGTTCGAGTTCTCGGACGGCGATGTCGGGGCATATGTCGACAGCAGCGGCAACGTCAACTTCGCATATACCACCGGAAACGTCGGGCTTCTCTACCGCGCCCTCAAGGTCGCATAAGGAGGTCCGCGCCATGCCAGCCAAGAATGTCTCGATCGACGAGTATCTTTCAAAGCGGAAGGATTTTGTCTCCTCGGCAGGTGCTGTTGCGAAATATGCCAAGTCCCCGTCGAGCTGGAAGGATGACGCACGCAGCGCGCGCTTCGTCATGTCCACTGAAGCTCCCGACCGGGATATGGACATTGTCATTCAGGCCGGCATTGATCTCACCGAGTTCAACAAGAACCCTCAGGCGCTCCTTTTCCATAATTCGCGGTGCTTCCCGGTCGGAAATTGGGAGAACGTCAAGACCGTTTCCGGCGGCCAGAAGCGCACGGAAGGCGATCTCGTCTTCTTGCCGCTCGGAGCCGACCCCGATGCAGATCGAGCGGCGAACCATGTGAAGCATGGCACGTTGCGCACGGTCTCGATCGGCTTCATCCCGAAGTTGGTTCAGCGACGCGAGGAAAGCCCGAATGGGGCTTGGCCTGGGTATGAGATCCTTGAGTGCGAGCTCGTCGAATGCTCCCTTGTTCCGATCCCGGCAAATCCGAATGCGATCGTCAAGAGCGCCGCGGTCGATATGAAAGCTCCGCGTGATTTGATCGAGGAGATCCTCGATACATGGGTCAAGCTGCCGGATGGCCTGATCGTCCCGCGCGCCGAGTATGAAAAGGCGCTGAAGACGGTGACCGGCTTTAAGACGATTTCCACGTCGACCAAGTCCGAGGCCGACCAGACGGATGAACCGGGCATGAAGGACGCGGATCCGGATGACCAGATCGATCCGACCGGCGAGCCGGATGAAACGTCTGATGAGGACGCCGGTGAAGATCCCCCGCCCACAGCTGACGGCGAGAAGTCGATTGACCGGCTTTTCAAGCGTTTCACCAGCGCAATTGAGGCATCGGTCTCCCGCCTCCTCTCGCTTGCTCCCAAGGAGCAGCCCGCGCCGCCGGCAAAGGCGGACCCTGAAGCAATCAAGAAGGCGATCGAGCGTCACGAGTCCGCGGTAAAATCCGCAAACGACCGCCTTTCCTGACCATAGCCCTCCGATCTCGGAGATTACCGCCCCTCTGGGGTTCAGCCCGCCGCAAGGCGGGTTTTTTATTGGAGAAAGAGCATGACGCTCGAAGAACTCCGCGCGAAGCTCCGGGAAAAGACCACGGGCCTCGACGCGCTCAAGACCAAGGCTCTTGGCGACGGCGGTACCGAGGCCGATCTCAAGGCATGGAATGATGAGCTTGCCGCCATTGAGCTGATCTCAAAGCAGATCGACGCCATGCTGCGTGACGCTTCTCTCCGCGCCGAGACGTCCGGCAAGGATGCCAACTCGTCCGTCTCTGGGGGCACCGGCGTGAAGCCGCAGGTCAAGGAGAAGCTGTCGGTTGAGAAGAAGTTCGGTCTCGTCGTCCAAGGCATCGTGAAGGCGCGCCGTGGCGAAGCGACCTCGGTTCACGACCACATCAACAAGGAAGGCTATGGCCAGTTCGCCGACGAGTTCTACGGCAACCAGCAGAAGGCCCTCAATGCCTCGATCGGCGCCAACGGCGGCACGCTGATCCCGCCAAACATGGCGAATGAGATCACCGATATCCTCTATCCGACAACGGCTTTTCTGCAGCTGAAGCCGATGTCGATTCCCATGCCGAACGGCACCTATGAAGAGCCTGCGGGTGCTTCGGGCGCTTCATCGTCGTGGACTGCGGAAATGCAGCCGTCTGCGGCTTCGGAGCCGGGGTTCCGCGATATCAAGATGAGCGCGAAGACGCTGACGTCGCTCGTCCCGATGACGCGCAACTTCATGGACTTCACGCTTCCGAGTGCCGTTTCGTGGGTCCAGCGCAATCTCACGATGTCGATGTCGATCGAGATGGACAAGGGTCTCATCCGCGGCGACGGAACGCAGAACGCTCCGCTGGGTATCTACAAGATCCCCGGCATTGGTGTGTATCTCGCTCAGACCTATGCGCCCGGCAAGACCCCCACGCTCGCTCAGATTGATGCACTCGCGCAACGTCTGACGACGCATCTGACGACCCGCAACATTCCGATGGCGTCGGCGAAGTGGGTCATGACCGAACGCGTGCGCGCGTGGCTCGCGACAATCCGTAATGGCTTCGGTGTTCTGGTATGGCCGGAACTGGAGGGTGATAACCCGAAGTGGAAGGGCCGCCCGGTCGCCGTGACGACCAACCTGCCCGAAAACCTCGGCGTCAATGGCGACTATGCCGAACTGGCCCTCATCGCCGGCGATTACGTCTTGCACGGCGATGTCGGTGCGATGGAGATGCTCTACAGCCAGGAGGGCAGCGTCATGATCAACGGTCAGATGTACTCCGGCATCCAGCATCGCATGGGCTTCCTCGTCGCAGCCCAGATGACCGACGTCAATATGCGGTACCTCTCCGCCGCCGCCGTCGCCCCCGATGTCGAATGGGGCGCAGCCTGATCCCACGATCAGCTCGGGGCGCTGATCCAGCGTCCCGGCGAACCAACAGGAGAGACCCATGAAGTTCCATACCAATAAGGATAACGGCACCGTCCCGGTGAAGTTCAACCATTTCTACAGCGGTTACGGTGCAGGCGAGGTGGCAGGTTTCGACCCAGATACCGCTCACAACCTCGTCCGCAAGCTGAAGCGTGCCGTCTACGTCGATGCCAAGGGAAATCCGATCGATCCCAATCAGGTCGATGAAGACGATGAGGTCGACGAACCGAAGAACGATGGTTCAGGTTTGCCGGACCTCGTCGATATCCCGGCAGATTGGGAGACCAAGCATCATCTGTCGCAGTTGGCTATCGCGGCGAAGATTGCGGGTGCTGCGCCGGCAAATGCCGAGGAAGCGCGGCAGATCATCTCGGACGAACTGGCGCGGCGCGCTGCTGCCTAATCGCCCGCGCCATCCATCACCGTCATCAAACACCTGACAACAGGATAAAATATCATGACCACCATGGCAAAGATGACCAATTCGGGTGCGAGCCAACGCTCGTACCACCTCGGGAAGGGCACCGCGACAGCCGGTGGCACTGGTGACAACACGCTGGTGGCCTGCGGCTGGATCGACAAGACGCAGGGGCCGGCGTATTTCCGGTCGGCCAAGCTCGTGATCTCTTTCACCGCAGTGCTCGGAGCGGGCAACACCGCGTCTTTCACCGTCAACCCGAAGGATGCCACCTCGTCGACCGGTACCGGCGCGGCAGCCGTCTCCTATTACAAGACGACGTCGAATGGCCCGACCATCGTTGCAACCGGCCCGACCGGCGGCGGCACGGTCGAAGATACCGTCGAGTATGACCTCGATCTCTCGACCACGCGGGAATTCATCGGTGCCGACATTACCCCGGACCTCTCGGCGGCGAACACCGATACGCTGGCTTGGCGTGCCGTGCTCATCATGGGCGGCGCGGCATCCGGACCGGTCACCAAGTCGCTTCTGTGATGAGCGACGATGACAAGCGGCGTTCCGCCGCGGACCACGAGGCCGCCTTGCGCGACATGCGTGAGCGACGCGGCCTCGAATATCAGGACCGGGCAATGAAACCCGCCTTCGTTCGAGAGGATCGGCGATCGATCCCCGGGCAACGCTACGTGACGAAGAGCCCCCATGGATCTCGAACTTGATACTCCGCCGGCTGCTGATGCGGCACTCTCCGTCGTCGCTGTGGCGGATATGCGCCGCCACATGCGACTGAGCACGACGTCGCGTGATGATATCATCGAGCAGACCATTCGAGATGCGGTGAGCCTTCTTCACGGGCCGGGCGGCAGTTTCAGGCGTACCATCTTGCCATGTACATGGAAGCTCTGGATGCCGTCCTTCCCCGATGCCACGGATGACAATGACGGATCGACGATCGAGCTTCCATTGCCGCCGGTTACCGCTGTCTCTGAAATCGGGTATCTGGATCAGAATGGCGCGCCGCAATTGCTTGATCCTTCCGCTTATGCGGTCGTGCCAGGTGATATCGTTGGCAAGATAGTCCTGCTGTCTGGGAATTTCTGGCCGCTGACACAGGAACATCCGCGAGCAGTATGGTGCAAGTTCTCGGCCGGATATGACTGGACGGCTTTGACGCACCCGCACTGCCAGCAGATCAAGCGCGCGGTGAAGCTGTTGAGCGCGCACTTCTATGAAAACTCGGAAGCAACGATCGTCGAAGGGCGACTGACGAACGCAAGCAAGAAGATCGAGTTCGGACTCGACATGATTACGTCGCAGCTGCGCGTTCCTCTGAGGTATGTCTGATGCGCGCGAGCAAGGCACAGGTCGATATCGAGATCCAGCAGCGCGTGACCGGACGGGATCCCGAATACAACGAGATCGTTATCACGTGGTCGACATTTATCGAATGCGCCGCGGAGATGACCGAGGGCAAGGGCGGCGAACGGTTCGTCGACAACCAGCGCGTCTACGAGGCTCCATCGACCTTTCGATGTCGAGCAGAAGACGCCGACGGGATCACGCCCGATATGCGCATCATCTTTGAGGGGACGATCTACAACATCGTCTCGATCTCGAAAGACCGGGCCGCGCGCCGCTATATCGACATCGTCACGCTGGCTGGCACAGGGGTATCGTAATGGCAAAGGCCACCGTTCGCGGGGGCCGGCAGCTTGCCAACAATTTGCGTTCGATGTCGCAAGCCTTCTCGGCTCGCGAGATGGATGCCGTTTGCGAGGCATCGCTAGCCCCGATCGAGGAAGAAACGGTCAAGAATGCGCTTGCGCTTCGCGACTTCACCCATAACCCGCCGGGCGGCCATCTCGACGAAGGCGTCGTCATCGTCAAGGTGAAGGCGGAGCCTGGCTTCCGCACTTTCTGGGTCTCCTTCACCAAGCGAGCGCGCAAGATAGCCCATCTCGTCGAGTTCGGCACGTCGCCGCACTGGCAGCCGCATTATCGTGGTGGCTGGATGCATCCGGGAGCGCGCCGAAAGCCCTTCTTCCGACCGGCATTCGAGGCCGAGAAAAACCGGTCTTTGTCGGTTTTTGCCACGATGGCATTCGATATCATCAACCGCAAAGCCGCCGGCCTTCCGAAAGACGGACCATGAGCGCGATCGCCATCACAGTTGCCGCGCTTAAGGGCAGCCAAGCGATCACGGATATTGTTGCCGACCGTATAGAGCCGATCTTCGCGCCTCCTTTCACCTCGACCGATATACCGCGCCAGCCTGATCTCATCATCAACCTCATCCACGAGAGTGACGAAGCTCTCCTCAGTGGCGCGGCTCACTATGCCGAGGCGCGGATCTCAATCGAATGTAGGGCATCTCGCGGCTCTCAGGTCAATAAGCTCGGCGAGGCCGTGAAGGCATGCCTGACGGCGATCGTCCAAGCCCAGGTCGCCGGTCACGAGGCGACCTTCTTCAAGGAAGGTACTGATGTCACAGGATATCGAGACGACGTTGGCGTCGCTCAAAGAACTCTCGACTTCTATCTCCGCTGGCGATGAGCCGGCTGCGGAAACGGAAAAAGCGGCGCCTTCTGGCGCCGTTTCTGTCTCAAAGTGTCAGATGACCTTTGGGAAGTGGGGCTCGCACGACAACGCGGTTTGCGAGGCGTGCTCCATCCACACCTTGGACATCGCCGAAGCCAAAGCACGGCAAGCGTCCTGCCCCAATAATTCCTAATCGGAGACTATTGTCATGACGGCTTCAACCGGCAAGGTCGGTATTGGCGTTCAGCTGCTTCTCGGCGACGGCGGATCGCCCGAGAATTTCACGGCGGTCGCGAACGTCAAGTCGATCACGTGGAACGGCCGCGATGCCGCGGAGATCGACTTCACACACCTCGGTTCCACCGGCGGCTACAAGGAGTTCCAGACCGGCCTCAAGGACCCGGGTTCCGTGGGCATGGTACTGCACTTCGACCCAAATAATCCGACGCACGTCGGGGCGACGGGGCTTCTCGGTTATTTCGAGTCCAGGTCGAGCGTCAATTTCAAGGTCGACATGACCGCTGTCAACGGCAAGACGCTGTCGTGCAAAGGGTTCATCAAGAACCCGGGCGATATCACCATCAACCCGGAAAACCCGATCGAGGCCAATGCGACGATCCGTTGCACCGGCGCGCCGACGCTGTCGTAAGGAGCTGATGGCATGGCAAACCTTCATCGCGGCGAAGTCGCCTTCGACGAAGCCGGGCAAGGATATGTGCTACGGGTCACCAATGGTGACCTGGCAGCATTTCAAAACCTCTGGGGTGATGAGTATTTCGCCCATATCATCAACGGTATCGACCGACATGATATGAAGGTTCTATCCGAGGTGATGAAAATCTCGATGAGAAAGGACGATGGCACGCCAGCCGCGTTCAATCTCCACCTCTTCAATTCGATGCCATTGAAGCAGGTGTCAGAGCGCGTTGCGGATGCGCTTTTCTATGCGGTCCATGGTTGCTCGTTTGTCGGGTATTTCGAGGAACTGAGCCGAAAGGCAACAAGCACCGAAGACCCTCGGTAACGCCCGGGCGCATGCTTCCCTTGTTACGGGACAAAGCGTTTCGGGCGGGCATTAGGCCGGACGAGTTCTGGAGCCTTACGGCGCACGAGACAGCGCTTTGGATCGAGGCTCAATCAAAGGCAGATGCAAGCCGATCATGGCTATCGGCGATCTTCTACCATACCGACCCGAAAAAGCTTCCGCGCTCTGCGGATGAGATATGGGCGGCCGCGTCGCGTTCCGACGTGATGACTGATGCTCAGGTCGCCATTGAAGCGATGAAGGGCGTCATCTAGGGCAATTTCCGATATGCAACAGGTTGGCTCGCTATACGCGTCACTCGACGCGGATTTCCGGCGTTATGCGTCGGCGATGAACCAGGCGGCCGACGTCACAGATCGCACGTCGGATCGTATCAAGCGTTCTGTCGGCGGATCGGCAGATGCTGTCAGCAAGCTCGAGCAGAGCTTCAACCGCCCGATCTCGACGTCTGCGCTGCTGGCTGCCGGCCGGTCGTTCGACACCGTGCGGGATCGGACATCGCTGCTGCGCTCGGCTGTCCTGTCGACAACGGCAGTGTTCGGCGGCCTCACGGCGGTTCTGAGCACCAACATCATCACGCGCTATGCCGACACCTATACCAATCTGAAGAACCAGATTGGCACGGTGACGGACAGCACCGTTCGGATGCGGGAAGGGTTGGCCGCCGTCAGTTCGTCGGCGAGCCGCTCCTATTCGTCGCTGTCGGCGACAGCACAGCTCTACACGCGCATCCAGCGCGCCGCCCCGGGCCAAGATGCCAGCACGGTTCTCGGCTATGTCGAGACAATCCAGAAGGCACTTCTGCTCGGTGGCGCGACGATCGAGGAATCGAAGAACGCGGCGATCCAGCTTTCGCAAGGTATCGCCGCAAACCGACTTCAGGGCCAGGATCTGCATGCGGTTCTCGAAACTCCGCTCGGTGGGTTTCTTGCCAAGGGTCTGAACACCGATATCGGTACGCTCCGTGAACTCGGCTCGCAAGGCAAGCTGACCGTCCAACAGGTGCTTGGCGCGTTGCGCTCAGTGGCTCCGGAGGTCGACGCGGCTTTTGCCAAGCTCTCGCTGTCGTTGGATGCGGCCTTCGGCCAGTTCGACAATGAAGCGACAAATGCGATCGGCAAGTTCGATGAGACCTATGGCGTCACACGGCTTCTGTCCGGAGGGATCGTCGCGCTCGCGAAAAACCTCGACACGCTGGTACCGGTTCTTGCGACAGTCGGCGTTGCGTTGGGGTCCGCATTCACCGGACGGCTGATTTCCAGCGGAGCCGGGCGCATCTCGTCTGGTATCAAGGAATACGCCAAAACGCGCCGTGACGCGCTCGCTGAAGCGGTGAAGGATGTTGAGAGCATCAGCGCAAAGACGGTTGCGGCTGAGGCGGCGCTGGCAGATAAGCGCGGTGCCCTGAAGAAGGCAGAGCAGGCTCCGGGTGGCTTTTCCGAGTTTGCCGACAAGGCGGCGGCGCGCGATGTGGCGCAGGCTGAGGCGGATATCGCGAAGAACCAGAAAGAGCGCCGTTCTCTAGCGGCAAAGATCGCTGCTGAAGAGGAGAAGCTTGCTCAAATCCGCGTCGAGACGCCAAAGCGAGTTGATACCCTTTCCCAGAAGAACCGCGAAACGGAATCTAAGATCAACGCTCTTTACGTTGAGCGTGCGCGCGAGGTTGCTGCCGCCGAAACAAGCACCAGTAAGCTTCAAAGTGCGCTCATTGCTTCGGCGCAAAACCCGTCGCGTCTTGCCGATTTCGCCGATCGCGATGTCCTGAAGGCGGCGGCGGCCGCGCAAGCTGATCTGGTTCGGAACCAGAAAGAGCGCCTTTCTCTCACCCAGCAGATCACTTCAGAAGAGGCGAAGCTCGCCGAGATCCAGTCTTCTGTGCCCAAGCGAGTAGAAACGCTCGCGAAGAAGAATACGAGCTCCGGTGACCGGATCGCCGCGCTACAAGCCGAGCGCGCGCAACGTGCCGCCGAACTTGCTCGGGCTACTGAAGGGTATGAGTTTAGCGTTACGAGCGCGGTCCCAAATCAGGGGGATCGCAAAAAGCTTTCCGACTTCTATTCCGCAGCATTCGACCAGTCGGCCGCAAAGCAGGACATGGAGAATGCCGCGGCAAATGTCGCGCGTCTGCGCGGCAATGCTGCAAGACTCCAGTTCTCATCGGATGCCTCGATCTATGGGCGTGAAGACCCGCGCGAGGCCGTACGGCTTTTGGAAGTCCGCCAAGAGATGCTCCGCCAGCTCGGCGAGGCGGAGGCAACTTTAGCAGCCAAGGAGGCTGCGTTTGCGAAGGCAGACCGGGCTCTTGTCCTGCAGTCTGCTTCTGTCCAATCGCAGGCAGACAAGGAGCGTATGGCATCCGTCAACTCGTTCGCCAAAGCGCGAACCGATGCCGCGACCAAGCTTCAACAGATCGACAATGAGATCGCAAAGCAACAGGCCGCGATTGCCATTCGCAGCGTTCAGGCTTCGGAAATTCAGTCGAAGGCCGACCAGTCCGTCGTTGCGAAGCGCGAGCAGTCACTCGCGCGCATTGCAACACTAATGAAAACGTTCCAAGAAAAGGAGCATGAAGGGTATTTCGCTTTTCGTCCGGCGGCAATTGACGCTTCCGCAGCAGTAGAGCTGTCCGGTCGGAAAAACCTGATCGATCGCATCAACGCGCTTTCCCATGCCGATGCGAACAATTCGTTCGCCACGAAAATTGAACAGGCATCCATTGACGCCTCGGTCGGTGCGCAGACCCGTGCTGATAAGGCACGCATGGCGTCCATGGACGAGGTTGTTGAGCACAAGAAAGCGTCGGCGACCAAGATCGAAGCGATAGACGCTGAGATCGCGCGGTACCAAGCCACGATCAGCGATCGAGCAGCAAAGGCAGCAGAGATCCAGGCAAAAGCCGAAGAAGCTGCGGCTGCGAAGCGTGAGCAAATTTCGTCTCGCGTGTCTGGGCTGACCAGCTCTTTGCAAACTGCCGACACGCATGGCTATTACGAGCTGCGCGGTAACCTGGCTCAAGCCCAGACGACCGCGCAGACATCCGGACGCACGAACCTTACTGCCGAGGTCTCCCGGCAGGCGTCTGACTTTGGTGCGCTGGCTGGCCGTCTCGCTGAGGCTGAAGCTGGCCTTAACAAAGCGTCGTTTTCCGCGTCCGGTCTTGGCATGGCGCTCGGCGGCGTCTTGGGTGTCGGGCGCTCGCTCGTTGCGTTCCTCGGCGGTCCATGGGGTGTTGCGCTTACCATCGCGACGGGAGCTCTTGCGCTGTTCGGAGCGGAATCCGAGAAGGCTGCACAGAAGCGCGAGCGGCTGCAGAAGATCATTGATGATAACAATGCCAAGGTACTGAACGACCCGAACTCGGCGAAGGATCTCCGCATCAAGGCTGTCAATGACACCTTCGATGCGCAGGAAAAGCCAGTTCGAGATCAGATTGCCGACGCCAAGGAGAAGATTGATCAGGAGATGGGGGCTGTGCGCGCAGCAGCCTCGTCGCTTGTTGGCGATCTCATGTCGCCAATCTCTCAGGCCGGCGTGGGGCCTCTTTCTG
>MQTX01000515.1:2702-19963 GCA_009735665.1 Angiostrongylus cantonensis | reverse complement strand
CGCGGAGGAATATCGCAACGCACTGTCGTCTTTGGGGCTGCCGCCCAGCATGCTCGCAGGCGTCCGCCAAGCGATGGACGATAGCAACGAGAAGACCAAGGGCTTCGCTGACGCTGTCCGCCGCCTGCAGGCCGAGCTCGATCGCCTGAATGGGACGCGCGCAAAGGCCATTATCGAAATCCAGATGGGCGGCCTCGGCACTTTTGAAGCTGCGCGCCAGATGGCCATCAGGGAGCAGAATGCTCAGGATCCGCTCAGTGGCAAAAGGTATGATTTCGTCACGGATGAAAAGGAGCGCTTGAAAGCGCGCGAAGCATCGATACGTGGCGACAAGTTCCAAGAGAAGTTGCTCGATCTGCGGAGCAAGTCGAAGGACGCCGGCCTGACAGATGCTCAGTTAGCCCCATTTGCGAAAGAAGAGGTTCGCCTTGACAAGCTCGCTGAGGATCTCAGCAAAGCAAAGCGGGAAGGCGAGAGCGCAGCAAAGGCGCTGGAACGCCTGCGGCAGAAGATTGCCGATACTCAAGAGCAGGCGAAGGGCTCATTCCTTGGCGATATCGACCGGTCGGTGCTCGAATTCGCCAAATCCTCGAAGGTCGATCCGAAGGACATCGAAAAGTATCGGCGCGGCGCTGAAACGCGCAACTTCACTGGTGTTAGCCCGGATCTCATGAATGTCCGATCCGCCGAGGTCGACCTTGCCGCCGGCAAGGAATATCGCGGGATCATCCAGACCTATGGAGATGCGGCGCAGGCGTCCCAGATGTGGGCGGAGAAACAGGAGACGCTCAATCGTCTCGTCGCGGAAGGACGTATCACGACCGGTCAAGCATCGACCGAGATGGGCAAGTTCATCGCATCGTTCGGAAATTATTCCTGGGTGACTGATCTCTCGTCGGCGATCGGCGGATTTGCCAAGAGCGCACTTCTTGACTTCAGGAATGTCGGAAGCGCTTTCCGATCCCTCATGACGAATATCGCATCGATTGCTCTGCAGAACGCGCTCGTCAAGCCGCTGGAGAACTCCCTGACGGGGCTCTTCGGAGGATTGCTTGGTGGAACCAGCACAGCGGCTGCCGTAGCGCCATCCGCTGCTGCGACTGGCGGTGGTTTGTTCGGCTGGCTGGCAAGCATCTTCCACGAGGGCGGTACTGTTGGCAGTTCCGCCCCGACACGGGCTGTCTCGCCGGCAATGTTCAGTAGTGCGCCGCGGTTCCATACCGGCCTGTTTGCAAGCGAGATGCCTGCCATTTTGCAGAAAGGTGAAGACGTCCTGACGAGTGCCCAAAGTGGGCGAGTTCAGAGCACCATTGCAGGGTTGGCAAATGCAGTGACAAGCGGGCAGGGAGGCGGCATGACGCAAGCTGTCGGCAGCATGTCGGTCAACCTCGATGCTCGAGGGGCAGATGTCGCGACGCTGGCGCGCGCTCAGTCGCTCGTCGAAAACCTGCACAAAGCTCTTCCGGACATCATCCGGTCGGAGTTTTCCAAGATGCAGACGAGGAAGTATTGATCCAATGGGTAGGCTGATTGACTGGCCCGTCGGACTATATCCGAAAGGCATGGACCCGCTGTCCGGCCCGCAAACCGTTGGCGGCGGCTCCACCACTGGATCGACAGGCTTTGTTCAGACTTTCGCTTCGCCATTCGGCTTGTGGAAGTGGCAATTCACAATGCCGCCGATGCGCGGGCGAGTGTTCCGGCGATATCGCGGCATGGTGCTCGCTTTGCACGGTGGCGCAAATGCGGTGAAGTTCCCGTTCTTCGATCCTGACGGGATTACCTTTGATGAGATGGGTATCGCCAATTCCCGCGATACCATTATGAATGGTGTGAACTGGTCAAACGACCAGCCGTGGGCGAACCAACAGAGGTGGACGTGGCAACAGCCATCAATTTCTGTCCTTTCCTCAGCCGCGGCGGGAGACATCTCCGTCAAGCTTGGCACGGAGGCATGGGGGAGCTACGTCGGGATCGGTGACTATTTCGGGTTCACCGGCATCTATGGGCTCTTTGCGGTCACGGGGGTCAATGATGATGGCAGTGTGATCATCTGGCCGCCTCTACGGGCGGACGTCACGTCTGCAAATCGCGCCACGTTGAACCCGACCATCGTTTTCCGTCTGGAATCCGAGACAGGCGCAA
This sequence comes from Angiostrongylus cantonensis, assembly GCA_009735665.1. NCBI lineage: Eukaryota > Metazoa > Nematoda > Chromadorea > Rhabditida > Metastrongylidae > Angiostrongylus > Angiostrongylus cantonensis. The sequence goes on along the minus strand of MQTX01000515.1, from coordinate 17,818 downwards.
ATCTCACGCGCGGTCTTGAGGTCTGCGAAAACGCAGCGATCACCTTCATCGAGGTCGAACATCAAGATGTCATCGATTTTTTCGGCGGCTGATCAGGATGCTCTTGCCCGTCCGCATGTGGCGCGGGCATGGCTTGTATCCCTCGATCTGCCTGGTGGCTGGGTCTACCTGCATTCTGGTGTGGGGCGCGTAAATGTGGCTGGACAGACGTGGCGCGGCGTCACCGATCCATCGGTACCTGGGCGCCTTTTGTCTATTGGGACGATCAAAGAACCCCGCTTCGGGCAGGCGGCGGCGATCACCTTCACCCTAGGAGGGGTGACGGCCGATTTCATGCGCTCGCTTCGGCTCAACAGCGTGGAAGGGCGCACCGCTAATGTCTACTGGTGTGCTTTCGATGCTGAGACGCAGCAAGTCATCATCCAGCCGACGCTCCTCTTCCCGTTCGGCCGTATGACCTCGCCGTCGCGACGCGCGGAAGGGATTGGGACGCGCACCGTCAGCCTCACCATTGAGAGCATCTGGTCGAGCATGAACTATCCTTCCGGGGACCGCTGGACCTATGGCGACCAGCTTCGTCGGTACCCCGGAGATCAAGGGCTTCAGTTTGTCGGGGTTGATATCTTGGAGCAGTGGAAATGACGGTCAGTGCTTTGGCTTCAATTGGGTGCGAACCGGTACAGCCGGCATATCGTTGAAAGCGATGCCAGTAGCGGAAATTCCAGACCAGCAGTTCTTGCCAACAGATGCGTTGTCTGGCTCGACCAAGACGGAATGGATAGCATTGTAGCCGCGCTCGGAGGCCTGCCTCTTCATCAGAGCGATGGCATTCTCCCGGCTCGGATCTGGATCCCAAAGCTTATTCTTGCAGGAATATCCTTCAACGTGCTGGCGTTCGCTGGTCGCTGATGGGCCGCTATCAACGATCCTCACCGGTACATTCATATCGGGTTCAAGGCGGTCGCCAACGCCGAGATATGGAGCGTTTGGAACCTCAGAGTTCCGGGCAAGCGTGCCGCAGGATGCAAGGGCGATCGTGGCGAATAGGCTGAATGCTCTGACAATCATGATGGCCTCATTCCGGCTGCTAGTGAAAGCGCAGCAATAAACCTCCGCGTGCGCCGTGGAAAGTCCGTCCGATGGAAAATACGCTGCATGACCGGCTGAGATCGCATTTCCAATCGGTGGATGGCGTCCTTGTTGAATGGGGCATCTCTGACTGTACAGCATGGACACGATCATGGATCTGCAAATGCGGGCACAATCTCGCCCCTCTGACATATCGATCGCAGTCCGAGGCTCGTCGCCTGATTGTGGGTGCCGGTTCGCTGGCCGCGCTTTGGGATGAATGGCTCGCCCCGGCGGGGATATTCCAAACCATATTCCCGCAAGCTGGAGACGTCGGGATCATCGAAACAGCATCATTTGGTCAGGTCGGCGGCATCTGGATAGATGGCGGCGGCCTCCTTTGGCGGGCCGAGAATGGCGCAACCCTGCTCTATCCGCGGGCAAAGAGCATCGTGAAGTCTTGGGGAATTCAATGCGTGGATTGATGTTAGCAATTGTCAGCGTCTCCGCGCTTTTTGCGATGGTCACGCCGGCCGCGGCAGATCCTGCATCAATTGGTACGCTTGTGATCACCGGCATCAATGCTCTTGCCGGAACGTCGATTGCCGCATCAACCAGCGTGTTCGGTCTCACTACGCTCGGTAGCCTTATTGGGGCGGCAACGCTGACGGGTCTCGCGATTGGCGCATCGGCTCTATTCGGCACGGGAAAGCCGAACATTAACCCGACGGATGCCAAGAAGACGTTTACGGCTGAAGAAGGGCCGGTCATCAATGCTGTCGGACGTGTCAAGCTTGGCGGCCTGAAGATCTACGGCAATACCAATGGATATAATCGGTATCGCCTGATTGGCCACTGTGACGGCGTCGTTGTCGCAGTTGAGGCGTATTGGCTGGGCGGCCGAGAGATTATCGTTGATCAGGCGACCGGCCAAGTCACGAGCCCGCCATACGCATATTCGGGAGGCTCCAATGCGTATATCTGGGATAAACCAGGTGATGGCACGGAGACATCATGGCCTCAACTTGAGGGCGATTTTCCAACGCTCTGGACGTCAGCGCATCGGTGCCGTGGGATTGGCCAGTCGCTCTGCAAATTCATCTCGCCGGGGATTTCAAATTCACGCTTTCTAAAATTGTTCTCTGGTGGCGTTCCTGACCTTCAAAAGGTCATGCGGGTTGGCATTTTGTACGATCCGAGGACCAACTCATGGGGTTGGACCGACAACGGGATCCTTGTCGCCTACCATGTGGCGATGCTTGATCAGAAGCTCACACTGTCTGCCTTTGACATTGACGTAATGAAGGCAGAAGCGGACAAGGCCGATGTCTTGGTCGCGACAAAGACCGGCGTCGAGCCGCGTGCCCGCGCATGGGGAACATGGGTGGCCGATGGAACCAATCGAAGCACGGTACTGCAAGATGTGCTCGATTCCATAGGTGCCGAGCAGTTCAACATCAACGGGAAAATTGGTTTCCGTCTGATCGACTATGTTCGAACGGCAGAGGTATCAATTGACCCGAAGCATATGGTCTCAGGGCAAGATCAAGATGGACCGGAGTCGGTAAGTAGGCCAAACGTCGCGGTCATTCGATACTACTCGCCGGAACGAAATTATTCTCTCTCCGAGATCGATATGACTGGAATCGCTTGGGCACGTGTTGACAGTGAGATCGCGTCAACCGGGGTTCAGCAACTTTCGATCGATCTCAAGTTTTGTCCGTCAGCGAGCCAAGCGCAGCGTGTCGCTTGCCTAAAGTTCGCGTTGGCTCGCGCGCCGAAAGGGACGCTGACGACGAACTTTGCAGGTTTGGCCGTGTGGAATTGCAAGATGGCCGATTTGCCTGATCCGGCCGGCGATCTTGTGCTCTCTGCAATTGATGCTCCCGAAGTCAATGACGTCGATGGCACTGTGAAAATCGCCTACACGGAATGGCCGACGCTGCCGACGTGGGATCCATCCACAATGGAAGCCGTACCGCCTGCGTCGATTCCTGATATCCCGGTCGACAGCGCTTTACCGACGCCCAGCGCACCAACGCGAACCATTCAGATCAACTATCCGGACGGTACGCATGAGGTCAGGACAGCCTACAATGTGACATCGCCCGTCGCAAATGGACAAGGCATATCGGAGTCGATCGACACGGTTGAAACGACGATCCGCATCTATTCTGGGGCAACACCTGGGCCATGGACATCCATGACCGAGATTGGCGTTGTCGGCAACTGCATAGCCTACACCGCCGGGAGCTATCTTGGTCAGGGTGCCGATACGCGCCTCCGTGTGTTTTCTGGAGACGATGCATCAAATTGGTCAAACTTGTTTAATGCAACGATTGCTGTCGGCTCCGCGACGCCAGCTACCCCGTCAGTTATTTTTGTCGGCAACGAAGGCAGCGCTCGTTACGCTCAGGTCACCGCACCCAACACGCTTGACGTTGCCTACATGACGATCGCCGCGACTGGTTTGTCAACGGTTACCGTAAATTGCCGACCTGGGCAAATATTCTCTTACACGAGTATAACGTCAGGAACCGTGACGGCTACACCTTACAATTCGAACAACGTTGCTGGGCCATCATCGTCCGCAACTTATTAATTCTTGTTACAAGGGAGCGTATGATGACGCTGACAAAATCGGCGGCGGTCGTTTTTGCGCCGACAAAAGCAGATGGTACCGCTCGCGGTGCCGATATGGTGGATACTCAAGTATGGGGTAACGAGGTAGAGGGAGCAATCGGCACACTCTACATGTCATCAACTGCAAAATACGTGCGGGGTTATTATTCGGAGCTTCCATCCATTTCCGGTGCGCAAGATGGAGAAATCGCCAACGTTATCCTTGATGCACCGAATTACAACGGTGTATATCGCCGAATATCTGGTTCTTGGGTAAAACAGTCAGATCTATCGACTGATATTGCTAACGCTGCTGCTCAAGTTGCTGCGGCGGCTCAGACGGCGGCGACCAACGCCAATGCGGCGATCAGTGCGCTCGTCAATAGCGTTCAGCCGATCGTGGCGGCTGCGGCTTTTTCGGGCACGTTCGCCGGATCGAGCGCAACGATCACGCTGCCGGTGTCCGGTGCGACGCCGGACAAGGTGCTGCTCGCGGTCGGCAACGTCATCCAGTCGCCATCGAATTACACGATCTCCGGGACGACGCTGACGCTCAACTATACGCCTGCGGCCAACACTGGCTACGCCGGTTTTGTCATCAATGTCTCGTCCGTCCCGACGCTTCTCGCGTCGCTACCTGGCATCTCGACAAATGTGCAGGGCGTCGGGATGCCCGGCCTTGAAGGTGGCAAGTGGTTCATCCGTCAGGCACCGTCGGGGTTCGATTCATCTCCCGCGTTGCGCGTCGATCGCGAGATCAACGCGGCCTCAGGCACGCCGGCCGGCTACACTTATTCGTCCGGTTGGTTCCGGACGGACGCTGGCGCGAACGTCACGTCGTTCGAGTGGAATCTCAAGGCCGACTTGACGAATATGTCGACGGCTGCCAGTAGGGTCGAAAATCAATCATTCTGCGGGACGACGTTTATCCCTAGCGGACTGAGCTACGAAGTGTCGCCCTCGTGGGGCGGAACGATCGTCCTCAATGATCAGTCCGGACGGGCGAACCCGACCGTCAATCGGTGGGGCGCCGAAATCGATCATTGGCTCGCGCCCGGCGCTGGCACTGACAACAACCGGCAGCGCTGCATCGCCTATATCGGCGGCGGCGGTCCGCCGTCCGGTGGTACGACGAGCCATATTGGGGACGGGGTGATCATCTCATCCTATACCGCATCCATTATCGATCGCGGTATCTCCTTCGGTGGTTTGCATCGTGGCGCTGGGTCCTATGGCATCGGTATTGACTTTACCGATGCAACGTTTTCAGGCCCTGTCATCGCGCTCAACGAAAATCAAAAGATCGCCGTTGACGGGCATTACGATGGGTCTTACTCGCGGACGTTCAGGTATCAGAGCGGTATTATCCGGTATAATACGGCACAAGGTGATGTCTGGACGCTCGATGATTATGGCAACATCATTTGTAATACTAGCCAGCCGAAATATCTGAACGCCTATAATACGTCTATCGTGGGCGGAACCGCATCCGGGACGCCCGCCATCGCGCAAGCGTCGGCCGGCGCACTCGGCACGGCGGCGGGTAACGACATCAATGTCGCCGGTGTCACTATCAATGCCGGCAACACGGTCTCGTTCAATACACACATGCGGCGGATCTCGGCGGGCTCCGATTGGACCGGCGTCGGCGCGTCGCTGAGCCTTGATGTCGACGGGATCGTCGCATCTGGCGGCAAGATTGTCCTTTACAACGGCAACGTCGGTATCGGCACCGATCCGACATCGGGCGACAAGCTCGTGGTCGGGGGATCGATCTCAGCGTCGGGCCCGGTCAAACCGGCCTCCTACACAGTCTCGACGTTGCCGTCAGCCGGTTCGGCCGGACGCGTCGCTTATTGCTCCAACGCTCGCATGTTCAACGGAACCGGCACCTTGGAAGGTTCTGGCTCCGGGTCGGGCGGTCTTGTCGTCGACAACGGCACCGCATGGAAGATCGCCGGCACCAATGTCACCGTCTCAGCTTGAGGTTACCTTAGATGAGCAGCACTTATCTCTATGAATTCCTGTGGCGCGGTCAGCCGGACGGATCGTCCGATTATCACGTCATCTTGGCCGCGCCGCAGGTCAATCCGCTGACCGGCGCGACCTCGATCCTGACTGGATCGGCGATGACGCCGACGCAGGCCGAAGCGGCCGGTTTTCCGCTCGCGACCGTCATCGACACAATCAACCACAAGGCACTCAGCGATGTGACGGATCTCACGTCGCAGGTCACGACGCTGACGACCGACAAGGCTGCCCTGACAAAGCAGCTCGAGGACGCGTCGAATGCGCTCGCGATGGCGGCGCAATCGGTGACGCGGCTCACGTCCGAACGCGAGCAATTTGTCAGCGACCTCGGTAGCGCGCGCCAGCAGATCATCAGCATGCGTCTTGCCATCAAGGATCTGAGCGACAAGGTCGCAGCGGCGCAAAAGACCGGCGATAGCGCTGGCCTTTCGCAAATCCTGGAGGCTCTTTTCGGGGCGGCGCAAGCATCCGCCGAGACGCCGGCTGCTTCGGCGCCCTCGTCCACTCCGGGGGCACCGTCCTGAGACTGCTTCTTACGGCGGCGCTTGTTTTATCGGCCGCCCTGACGGCCTGCGCTAGTCCGCCTGTCACATCGCCGGTCAACGCGGCCTCGCGCTCGTGCGTGGCGTCGGTCTACTGGGAGGGTTTTCATCGCGCGCTCGCAGACGGTCGCCACCATTCGCCGGATGAGATGATCGCAGCACATCGAACCTTGCCGCTCGGCAGTCTGGCGCACATCACGGCGGGAAATGGCCAATCCATCATTGTCAGAATTGCCGATCGCGGGCCGTTTGCTCACGGTCGGTGCATAGACCTATCCCGAGGCGCGGCGCGCGCGCTCGGCATCAACGGGCTCGGACATGTCGTCGTTGAGCCTATCCAAGAAGGAACATAAAATGACAGCAATTGGAAAGATCAACGACATCCTGTCTCAGGTGCCGGCCATTGTCGCCGAAGTGAACAAGGATCGCGTGGCGTACGGAGCTGCTGTTGTCGCGCGAAAGGGCGCGATCGACAGCGAGACCGCTCGCTTCAATGGCGCGCTTGACGACCTGCAGAAGCAGCACGACAGCAATGTTGCCGAGATTGAGGCAGCATTTAAGGCTGCAACGGACGGCTTGCCGGCTGACCCGACCGAAGCCGAGAAGGAATACGCTGATTTTCTGACATCGCTTCATGACGTTGTTGGAAAGCTCCCGGCATCTCTGGACGAAGTCCCGGCGCTCGTCGTGGCCCAACCCACGAAGGAGGTTGCTTCGGATCCGCAACCGACGGAACCGACATCGGCACCGACGGCCACGCCGCCGGCTCCCGAACTTATCGCGTGATGTTTGGAGAGCGCCGGCATGATGACCACATCGCAGAACGGCGTGCGGCTCACACAGGCTTTTGAAAGCTGCCTGAAGAAGGTTGGGCCGGACGAATATCGCACGTATCATTGCCCTGCCGATGTCCTCACGATCGGCTGGGGCACAACGCGATCTGACGTCCCGTCGCTTCAAGAGGGTGAGGTGTGGTCCAAGACCAAGTGCGACCTGGTATTCGCCAACAGTCTTGGGCGCTATGAAACAGCCGTCCGCAAGCTCGGCCCCATGGAGCAATATGAGTTCGATGCGTTTCTGACCTTTACCTATAACGTCGGTGTCGGCGGCCTCGATGGCTCTGTCGGTCGCGCGTTTCGTGAAGGCCGGAAGAAGGACGTTCCGGTGTGCATGGCGCGCTGGAATAAATGCAACGGGAAAGTTCTGTCTGGCCTCGTGCGACGGCGCAAAGCTGAGGGCGAACTCTTCCAAGGCAAGATCGCAACTGCCTTCGCCACGGCGCAAGCCGCGCCTCCGCAAGCCATGCCGCAGGCAATCGATCTTCCGAAGCCCAGCATCGTTGATGCTGCCAAGTCGATCCGGGGACAGGTTGCCACGGCGGCAGCTGTCGGAACGGCGGCGGCAACCGGCACTGTGATCGCTCCACAAGATCAGGCCAGTACCGTGGTGGCTTCGTCCGGCCCGCCGCAGTTCTCGCTCTCCACTGCCGACTTCTGCGTCGGCGTCGGCATCATTGCTGTCGTCGCAGCCGCGGTAGCCATCGTCATCGCCCGGAAGCGCCTCGCGCTCGATTGGGCTTAATCCGTCAGAAAGGTCGATCCCATGCGCGTCCGCAACCTTATTGCGGCGACGATCCTGTTCGTCGTCTGCATCCCCACGATTGCACTTGCTGCCTCAACGGGGAACGATGTCGTAATCCCCTATGGCCAGTATATCGCCGATGCGGCGACGGCCGGCGTATCCGTCGCTGGTGCCCTCATCGCATGGGCGATCCGCCTTCTGCCGGCGCGCTATATTGCGCTGATCCAGGCGACCCATGCCGACCAGATCCTCACCAAGGCAGTCAGCTATGCGCTCAATGCCGTTCCGGGCGCGGTGCAGGGCAAGTCGCTTACAATCGATATTGCAAACCCGGTCATTCGAGAGGCCGTCACCTATGTGATCGCGAATGGGCCGAAATGGCTCATCGGTTGGCTCGGGGGCGAGGCCGGCATCACGCAGAAGATTATCGCCCGTCTTTCGCTTGAGGAGAATGCTGGCGTGCAGATGATCGGCAACAACCCGGTCTTGGTAGCCGCCAAATGACCTCGCTTATCGTCGCTGGCGGCATCGCCGTCGTCGCTCTCGCGATCATGGCTTTGGCTTATCGCGAGATTTTCAAACAGGGCGGCATTGCCGAGCGCGAGCGCAATCTCGTCTCTGAGCGACAAGCCGTCGTAGTCTCCAAGGAGATTTCCGATGCGGTTGCGAAGCAAGATATTGGTGCTCTGTGCGATGAGCTTTCTCTCTGGATGCGCGACCGCAAGCGGTGACTTCTGCACCGTCGCGCAGCCCATCCGCCCGAGCGTCAACGACAAGCTGACGGACGGAACATCACGACAGATCCTCACCCATGACAAGACGGGCGCTCAGCTGTGCGGCTGGAAGCCGTAAATCTAAATCAGCCAAAGCAGCAATGTCGGCCTCGTCCATCTCGGGCGGGGCCTTTTTCGTTTATTTGAAAGCGCCGTGAAACGCGACCGAGACGACGTCGGAGATCTGAACCAAATGGCATCGACAGGACAGACGCCCATGTTTGATCCCGAGACGAAATATGCAGCGCTTGATGAGCGTGTCAGCAATATGGGACGACAGATTGTCGCGCTGGATCACTCGACCAGTAACGGTTTCACCCTGGTCAACACCAAGCTTGACAACCTTGTCCGTGATCTAGCTGCTGGTCAGAAGACCCAATGGCCGTCGATATGGGCGGCAATGGGCGTCTGCGTCGGCGTGCTCGGTCTCATCGGAGGGATGGCTTATGCTCCGATCCAGCAAGGCATGTCCGAGATTAAGACGATGGACACCGAATATCGCCGCGAGGTCACGGCCGCGATTGCCGATCTTCGGAAGACGTCCATCTCTCGCGATGAGATGGACTGGCGGGCAGCGCGTTCGGTCGAAGACCGTGATAGGTTCGCGCGGGAGCTTGCATATCTCCGCGAGCAAGTCGTTCCACGTCACGAATATGAAGCCCGGCTGCACGACATCCAGGGCCAAATTGACCGGTTGGAGATGCCGCGCACGGCACCCACGAAATAAGGGCAAATTGAGCCCGAATATGCAAAACCGCCGCATTCACCACGCGGCGGCTTATTTATTTTCAAGGCATGAAGCTCCGCCTTCTAAGCTATTGGCCGCTGGTTCGAATCCAGCCGGGGTCGCCATTTTTGCAGTAATGCCAATGTCTTACAGATGGCATCGAAACGCTGCCGCCACGTATACCGCGTGATGGTCACGGCGGGCTCTTTCGCTGCTTGCAGTGCGCAATTCTGTCACCGGCAGCCCGATTTCAATTGATTGCCCTTGGACCTCCTTCGCTCGCCCGGCGATCCGGAGGGAGACTTGAAGCATTTGAGCGCATCTGTTCGATCGTGAGATTGCTGAGCTGAAACGGCCCTGCCGATTTTGGCCGGGTATATGGTTGTGTCCGTGCCTTTGATGAAAATGAAAATTTGCTGACGTGGTTGTGATTTGTCTGACACACATGATGGTTATCTTCCGAAATGTGCATGCGTCTATTGCGTGTCGCGGCGCGCGCGGCGACACTTCAGATACCCAATAAAGAGTCAGGGGTAGAAATGCTTACCAGGATTATCGCTTTTTGCGCCTTGTCGCTCGCTTCCGTAGCGACCGCCTCGGCGGAAGATTATTGCCACTATAGTCCAACCCGCCTTTATGATGGCGGGACGGCGACCGATCATCTGACGGTCGTCGTTGCCAACGTTCCGCGACCGGTTTATCCCGGACATGGTCCCAACCGTCCATGGTGTTATGAAAGCTGGCGCAGTCTTGGCGCGGCGGAAATGCCAACGATTATCCAGATGCCAAGCATCGGTGAGATCAGAGTCGGGCGCTCACAGGTTTATTACAAGGGCAACAAGATCGGTCACGATCGCTTTGTGCTTGAAAAGACCTGGTACGGTCCGATGAATGACAAGCGCAAGGCAACGGTTGTCTATGAGGTGGATGTCGTCGGGGGCCCCTTCTGACGGACTGAAGGCGGCCTCATACGCCGCCTCACATCAATAGCCGCGGCCTGTGCAGCGCATCGAGCGCTAGCGCCTGTGCGGGCCGCGCGCGAGCCCAGGTCGGCTGGACCCAATTAGGCTCGTTGCCGATGAAGAGATCGAAATAGGGGATCGCGAGGCGCGAATCCTCAGTTGTGTTCTCGCGGAACGACTGCCAGATCGCGGGATCGTCGACCGCCGTCGACAGTTGCACGCCGTCGAAGCCTTCTTGCGCCAGCACGGCGTCGAGCACGCTGACACAATAGGCGGTCGCGAGTGCGCCCTCGGCCCAGATCGTCACCGGTGCATCGTCGTTCGGACCGCGCAATTGCGCCACGCGAATGGCATTCGTCTCAAGGAGGCGACGCAACAGGATGCCTGCACCGAAGGTGATATAGTCGCGGCGGTCGATCTCGGCATAGGCCTTCTGTGCCATCAAGGCCTCGGTCCAGGCGACGAAAACGCGAGGAGCCAGCCGCTCATCGAAGCGCGCCAGAAGGCCGTGTCGGCGCGCGATTTCGCTGATGCCGAGCGTCACATGCCGCTTGAAAAAGCTGAGTGCCCGCACGCGGTGGACGAGATCCGGCGCGCGTTCAATACCGGTTCGGTCGACGAGATCGACATGCATGACTGCGACCTCCCTGTCGCGATTGTTCTGCCGAACATCATGGCATGCGACCGACAAAAGTTCAATGAACACCTTCCCGCTCACGGGGGCTCGCCCGATTGACAAGAGAGTGGTTCTGCGGGCAGGTCTAGGGAGCACGCAACGATAGCCCTCTCGCGCAGGTTTCGCTTTGGCCAAACGCAGCACCTCCGGCACCGGTAGCAAGAAGTCGCTCGCTCAGGATGACAAGGCGATCGAGCCAACCGGGCGTCGCTCGGCCCGCCTGCGCAATCGCGCCGCCTGGATGTATTACGTCGAGGACATGACGCAGAATGCCATCGGCGAGGCGCTGGGCATCGGTCGTGTTACGGTTGTGCGGATGCTGGCGGACGCGCGCGCGCTCAATGAGGTCAAGATCTCACTGCGGCGGGATCTCGACGAGCTGCCGCGTCTCGAGCGTTTGCTGGAGGCGAAATTCGGCGTGCAGCAGGCAATCGTTGCCCCCTTGTCGTCGCCATCGGCGGATCCGACACCGGTGCTGGGCGCGGCGACGGGCCAGTTCATTTCCGACTTTGTGCGGCCGCAGATGAAGCTTGGGGTCGGCTGGGGCCGCACGCTCCTCGGCGCTCTCAACTTTATCGACGATTCGCATGTGCCGGACCTGTCGGTCGTCTCGCTTTTGGGCGGCATCTCGGCCGTGCATCAATATAACCCGGCCGAATTCGCCTGGCAGTTCTCGCGTCTTTTCCGGGCGGACTGTTTCCTTGTCGCCGCGCCGGCAGTCGTTGATTCCGTTGAAACCAAGACGGCGCTGATCGAGCGTTGCGGACTTGGCCAGGTGTTTGGCCTCGCACGCGAACTCGATGCGGTTCTTCTCAGCGTCGGCGGAATGAGCCCACGCTCAACTGCGCATCTCTTCAACTATTTCTCGGAAGACGACCGCAAATCGCTGATCGCCGCCGGAGCGGTCGGTGACTGCCTTTATAATTTCTACGATTCGGCCGGCCGTGTCGTCGATCACCCGCTCAACACCCGCGTCATGAGCGCGCCGATCGAGGATGTGGTGAAGACGCCGGTTCGCATTCTCACCTCGGGTGGACCGGAAAAGCTCGCCGCGATCAAAGGCGCTTTGCCGCTGTTGCAGCCGACGCATTTTATCACTGACGAGGTCACTGCCGCCGCACTTGTCGACGGCTGAAAACGGGCGGTTACGTTTGGTCCGCGCCCGTCACTGCGCAAAAGGCGCGAGTTCCACGTAGAGTTCGGCGAGCTTCTGGCGCGGGGCCGCGTCATCGAGTGCTGCGGTGAAACGCGGCCAGGCCTCTGCGGCAATGTCGACGGCGCTCCGGGCACAATCGATGGCGCTCGTCCTCGTATTCCGGTCGAGCCAGGCGGCGACAACGAGACCTGTGGCGACTGCGACAGCGCGATCGGGTTCTGCGACAAAGGGATCTGGGTGCCGGCCGGTAGAGGAGACCGTATCGCGCAAGGGTTCGGCGACGATGAGCGCGAGCGCAATCTCTGCGGCAAAGGACACGGCTGTCGTTTCCGGTGTGGTTTCGAGTGCACGCCGCACCTCGCGGCCGGCCATCGCCAGTCCGCGCTCGGACAGGCGGATACGGTCGAGCCCCCGCAAGGCGAGAATGCCCTTGGCGAGGCGGTACATCGTCGCGGCAAAATCCGCCTCGAAGTCGTCCGGTAGCGGGTGAGCACGAAGCCGCGTGACGTCACCAAGCGCGACGCCAATCAAATCAGCCGTCTGGTCAGAGCCGTAGCGCACGCAGACGACGGTTTCCTCGATCGACGACAGCACGTCGTCGGCGATCCGGCTGACGCGGCGGGCACCGGGCAAGGCAAGTTCGCCATCGCCGGAGCGACGCACCTGGTCACGTGCGCTGCGCAAGGCATCCTTCAGAAGGATCTTCAGTCCCGCCCTGAGCATCATCACTCCCCCGTTTTGCAACCCGATTTTATGCTCCAAGTTTGCGCATGTGAACAGCTATCTCCAGAGTCAAAATTGCGCTTCAAGGGATCACGGCGATCGTCCAGCGCAAATCCGTCTTTCATTGAAGCACGGATTTGCTCTAACTCGTTGTTTTGTCGCATTTCCGGACGGACCTGACGGCCGGCGTAGCCAATACCGGTTGCCACTTTTCCAGGAAATGTTCTAGTCTCCCCGCGGAAACACAATTGCCTGGAAACGCTCATGTCCCGTCTCGTCACCATTCTCAACGGCCCGAACCTCAACCTCCTTGGCAAGCGACAGCCGCATATCTACGGCTCCGAGACGCTCGCCGATGTTGAGGCTGCCTGCCGCAAGCTGGGCGGCGAACTCAGTCTTGAGATCGACTTCCATCAGTCAAATCGAGAATATGAGATCATCGACTGGATTCATGCGGCGCGCGAGACTTCTGCGGGCATCATCATCAATCCGGCAGCGTTCACTCATACGTCGGTTGCCATTCTCGATGCCCTCAATACTTTTGATGGCCCGATCATCGAGGTGCATATTTCGAACGTGCACAAGCGTGAGGAATTCCGCCACCATTCCTATGTGTCGGCGGTCGCGTCGGGCGTCATCGCGGGCTTTGGCACCCAAGGCTACACACTCGCCCTGCAGCGCATGGCGGTGCTGATCGCGAAGTAACGATTTCGCACGTGCCCGGCGGGTCGTTGATCGACGCCGGGCAACGTATCAATCCTCGAAACCGGACCGGGACGTCAGGACGCGGTTTTTGTCGCGTGTTCCAGGCTTTGGAGGTAGCAAAGATAATCCGACTTGCTCGGCTCCAGATGCTCAACACAAAGCGCGGACAGAGCCTCGTGATCATCGGTCGCCGCGAGCCGGATCATCTCGCTATGGTGGTCGAGATAGGTCTTGCGAAGGTGGGGATTCGAGATTGCCTTGGCACGCATCGGTAGCGTGAGAGCGGAGTAATCCTGTAACGTCTTGTGCAAATAAGGATTTTTGCACAGTGAGAATAACGCGCAGTGAAATGCGTCATTCGAGTCATGCATCGCCCGGATATCGTTGCTCTCGTAGGTCTCAATATGGACCGCGTTAAGACGTTCCAATTCGGCGATCAATGATGCCGGCGCAGGTAGAGGCATAGCACGTATCGCGTGTCCGATAATAAATCCCAATACCTGAAAAATCTGTTCGATATCTTCGGGCTTGAATGCGCAGACTGTTGCGCCGACGTTCTTGACACGCTGGACAATGCCCTGACGTTCCATCTGAGCCAGCGCCTGACGTACGTAATGCCGGGACGCACTGTATCGTGCCATCAAGACGTCTTCAATGAGACGCGTACCGGGGGCAAACCGTCTGAAAATGATATCGTCTTCAAGTTTTTGAATAACAGCGAGCTGCTCTTCGTCGCGTCCTTCATGCCGGCCGATATGGCGCATCTAGCAATTTCCTTCCTCTCAACAAGATGTTGCGCCATGGATACACCTGTATCCAAATCACCTTGCTTTCGATCAATATGATTTGGCAGAAAAGATTGTCAATACTGGCAACTTGCGAATACAGCGAAGTCAAAATACGTGACTTGCCAACAGTGAATGCCCCAATTCATTTTGGAGGCAATGGTAGCGCTTGCATTGGGGTTGCGGTGGACGATAATATTATCAAAATAACTGCCGTCGGCCGATGATCACTTGGGAGGGGCACGAGAATGAGACGTGGGCTGCGCAAGGGGCTGACGAGCTACGGAGACGAAGGTTTCTCAACGTTTCTGCGCAAGGCTTTCATCAAGGCAATGGGGTATTCCGATGACGCGCTCGATCGTCCGATCGTCGGTATCACCAACACCTATTCCGATTTCAACCCGTGTCACGGCAACGCGCCACAACTCATCGAAGCGGCCAAACGGGGTGTAATGCTGGCCGGGGCCATGCCCATGGTTTTCCCCACCATTTCGATCCACGAGAGCTTCGCGCATCCGACCTCAATGTTCCTGCGCAATCTCATGGCGATGGAAACCGAGGAAATGATTCGCGCGCAGCCGATGGATGCTGTCATCGTCATCGGCGGTTGCGACAAGACTTTGCCGGCTCAAGTGATGGCTGCGGCCTCGGTCGATCTGCCGACCGTGGTGATTCCCGTCGGCCCCATGGTGGTGGGACATCATCGTGGCGAGGAGCTTGGCGCGTGTACCGATTGCCGCCGTCTCTGGGGCATGCACCGGGCCG
>MQTX01000514.1:17894-32344 GCA_009735665.1 Angiostrongylus cantonensis | reverse complement strand
AAAAATTGTCGAGCAGCAGCAGACCCGTATTCAAAAAAGTTCGCATCCTTTTGTGGATGGTGGATTCGAAAAAACGTATCGAACGCAGCAATTATTGAGGTGTCCCGCATGTCGTGATATATGGAGCACTGAACCATGTATCAGTAACAAAAACTAGCGCCTATAAAGAATTTTTCAGTAAGCAGGTTGCCCTCATGTATCAAGAGGACTGAAATGCTGTAATGAGACACTTTGAAAACAAATGAGACACGCAAATTCGTCTCAGAATTCTGTCTACAGAAAGTATGTGCCAAATCGGCGCAGCAGAAACAGGGAGTCCATCCCCTGGATCCACCTGCTTCTCAGGGAAGAAATGCCGCTTTTGGTTTGCGATAAACTCCTTATCCGGTACCTGGGGACGCGCCACCTAGCCTCGCAAATAATCGGCTCCAGATCCCTCATATGAGGGAAATTTGTGGGGACCATGTATCAGTAACAAAAACTAGCGCCCATAAAGAACTTTCAGTAAGGTGGTTGCCCACATGTATCAAGAGGACTGAAATGCTGTAATGAGACACTTTGAAAACAAGTGAGACACGCAAATTCATCCCACTCCTTCGCCATGCCAACTTGAATTTGGTTACAGTAGGTGGTACAGAGAAAAAGTTAGACGTCAGACTCAATTTTCCTTAATCTGCTTACTAAATTTAAGCCCCCAGAGTTTAAGACAACTTAACTGTTCAATTCTTCAAATGAGCCGTTCATAACGTTGAAAGCACGTATCCATAGCTGAAGCACTCACAGGTATTTGAGTCCATTCTCCATTGAATCCTGGAGTGGCATCGTTGGAGAGTTGCTACATCTTCATCATAGAAAGTCATCAATTTTCTTGCACTGGATGAGGCAGGTCTATCCTAGAAAAATGTTGTTCTTAATTCTTGATCCCGAAGATATGGAAGTCTTGTTCGACCTAGAGAGAAGTGGGACCATTGAGCTGGAGTCTTTGACATCGAATAGGCAACACATGAGACATCAAGCTGTAAGTTTAATAAGGCCGAAACGGCAAGTTAACAAGGAATAGTTTCCTAAGGTTTGACTACGTCTACATCAAGTATGTCACGCTTCTCCACCGAGGAAGTAGCACGTCTGACATCGGAGCCGAGAACCGTTGCGAAGACATTTTTGGTTCCTTGAGTTCTGTGACTATCTTTCTTTTATGATAAAAAAAGAGATTCGCAATCCACTGTTGCTTCTTCTTGTAAAACTTCACGAAAAAAAGACTTGACAAAATCCTTCGATTTGCCGCGATGCCGTCTACCTCGTTGTGATGCTCGCTACTGCAACTTCTTCACATCAAATTCTGGACGGAGCATCAATGGTGCGCAGTAACGACGATCTGCAACGCTGATGTTCATCAACATCCAGCTCCTTAACCGTTTAAAAGATAGGGGCATATGGCCAAGCTTGTGCCGATAAGGACGAAACATTCCCGACTCCTTACACTCACTGTTATTAGGAAACAATTTTTGTTTGGTAAAATAAACGGCAAATAAGTGTATTCTCGTCTCGTTGAATCTTGTGGTTTTATGCTCAATCTTTCTGGCTTAAATCATTGCGCACTCAGTGCATGCTTTCTATGTTCAAGTTTCTCTGCCTTCCAGATGCAGATCCTCATATTGGTTCTAGTAGATCTAAGCTTTTTGAAAGATCGTGTAAGCTTGGTAGCACCTCCAGACTCCAAGAACGCAGCCCTCCCATATCGCGGCTACCTCGTGGTCAAGAAAGTGACACCCACTGTTTTCGCTGCTCCGAACAATTAATAGGGATGTTCAGTGTACTATGTAGTTAGATTTACACACGGATAGTTTTTTAAGCCATTTTAGGATCTGAAGGAAGCGAAAGGCTAATTTGTTGG
The DNA here is from genome assembly GCA_009735665.1 of Angiostrongylus cantonensis. NCBI lineage: Eukaryota > Metazoa > Nematoda > Chromadorea > Rhabditida > Metastrongylidae > Angiostrongylus > Angiostrongylus cantonensis. Next base: position 30,450 of record MQTX01000514.1, on the reverse strand, counting down.
AGGAGAACCCAACTTGCTTCCATGCAGTTCTGGTTTACCTCATGTATGATTTTTGGCCGAATTGAATTACAGGATATAAACAACATATGTGAGAACACCAATGCACACATGCGCAAACAGAAAGCTGTCCACGAACGGAAGTACAGGTGTATGTAGCAGGACAGAAGACATAATAGTCCTATTGGATCCGCCTTCAGCTCAAAACAGGTAGGGTGTGACTTTTCGGCCACATTTACCACTTGATCTTGATCTGCCCCTTGGAACCTCGCAAGTAAAGAAGACCGGGCTACAAATCTTGTTAAAGAAATCTGTTTTACTGATTAAACCATATTACGATTGGTAAGCGGCAATCGGTGGACCAATTTTGCTTCTTTCCAACAATTTGAGGTGAGCCTTTGACTAAGTTATCACAGAAACGTTTATGGAAGCTGTGGTAGTTTCTTTCACCAATCTTAGAAAGGCCTTCGAGTATGCTGCGACCGAAAATACTCATAGAAACTCTGCACAACAACAACGTTTTTGCCTGGACTGGGATGACTATTCAACTATATGGCAGTGTTACGTGGACTTTTCTAAGTTCGTAAAGAGTAAATCGCACTTACCGTTTTTTAGCCTTGACGAATGGTATTACATAAGCCGTGATGAAGATAGGGGAGGATAAAAAGAAACATTTGTCAGGACGAGCAAAAAGAAAGGAAAAAAAGGAGGAAACAACAAAGGAAGAGAATAGATGAAAAACAAAACATGACGACAAACTCCGAGCAGTCCGCATTTATGTTGAGTGGTCATGAAAATGTTAATGGATTTATTTGCCAACGGCAAATAGTGTTGTGACTCCAATTTAGCTTCCACTCGAGTCATTCAATCTACAACAAGTCACTAAATTTGCAATCAGCTCAGTCAGCTCGAATTCTTCAGATTCATAATTTATTATAGCCAAATGTACAGAACAAAACGTGCAAAAAGCCTTCAAAATGGTCGTCAAAGCTTGCAGTGACGCCACTCGTGTCGATTTCATAGAGGACAGAAAAGGTTGGTCTCACGTTCCATACGGAACAGCCTAAGTCGTCTTGTAACGACATCGGGAAAACTTCGGGCCGTAGGTGTCCGCGGTAAGCAACGAACGTTCTATTACCATTTTGAGGGCTAACGCGTTCACCACCCCACCATGGAGATCTTTCGCTTCGTCTGTCTTTCACTGCTTTTCTATCTACCGACCGCTAGCAATAGCCCGTCAACGGCATTGATCTAGAGAGCGCAATATAAATGCTGGTGGCAAGTGGATAGGATGTTAGCTGAGATACAGGCGAAACGAACGATCCTTATCGTGTGGTGGTAAATGCCCTAGCCCCAGCCTTTGAAAAGGGTCATAGCGCTTTAGTTCCTCACCGCAGACATCTGTAAGCCGGAGTTTTGCGAATATCTTTGCATCATTACTAGTGAATGCGTTCTATGAAAAAAATTATACCAACGATTTTGCCACGTCACACGAAGAACTTCATAAAAGTGAGTAGGAGTTACAGTGATGGGCTGTAGTAGGATTACGAGAACATCATGATGAGCTAAAGCTTGCTTAAAATGCCCTTTATTTCTTCACCATATTAGCCAGTGCTGTTCTACTTTTCAGCGATTTCATCAACGGCCGGCTAACCTACAATTTTTTCAAAACTTTGCATTACAAAACGCCCGTATCATCAAAGGACAATGGGATTTCCAGTCATTTCATTCGCAGATATTTTCGTGATCAACGAAGACTACGGATGCAATGGTGGGACCAGCGATCTCTCCAAAGTGAATTCCATCAATAGATAAGAAGTCCATTTCTTCAGCAAAATGCGAAAGGTTAACATCAGCTATGTGTGAGAACGGTGGTTATCCTTGCCCTCGAAATTGCTCCACATGCACTTGCCCGAGTGGATTCGGCGGCACTCTGTATGATCAACGGGTGAGTCAATGTGCTGCTGATACACATGATGCCAATACGATAACAGAATTTATTTCAGACACCTGGATGCGGAAAGAATATCTGGTAGTTATTAGTGAAAGGCGTACACATTCTTACAGACTAGGTTTTGGATCCGCCTTAAGTGATCAGTTGCTGCTGTCTAAATCATTGGTGTTGCTAGAGACGTGACATAACCGCATTAAGGGCCCTAAAAAAAGAAAATCGTGTTGGAAATTCAGTCAATCTCTCATGGCTATGACGAACCTGGTTGTCATTGTTATCAAGTTGCTGTTATCACAGTACTAATGTTGTAATAGTATTATTTGCAATACTCTTATGCCTTCGTTAGCATAACTTTAGTAGGTACAGCGCCTCATACCCTTCAACTTGCCTTATTTGTGTTCCAGTAGTTCTTCATCGACATTAGTGTTGTATTAACGTTGCACTTATGTATACAAACGGTTTAATAACCCGAGTTTGAGGTTGTTTTGTGACAGCTACGAAAAGTTCCGCGTGGCGTCCTCGGACGAAGTCGAGCACTCTGCTTAAGGCTAATGGCTATTCGGTGCCGGCAACTGACTCAAAGGCCTATTTTCCATTAGCAACTGCAACATGGCATACAAAACTGCTTGATAGTATAGAACATTTACAAGCTACTAGCTCAGTTGTTTACATATGTAACCTACACCAACAGTCTTTTCAATGCATCCCTCTTGCACCGGTTCAATAAGGAATCTCATTCGACGGCGCTCTCTTTTACAGGACAGATGTTGTGCTAGTGCCGCCACTCAACACGATTTGCACTTTTGGTGGCAGTGCAGACCGCAGCGTTCAGGATTATATTGGCTAGCAATCGGCGAATCACTGCATAGAATATTTTTCAAACAGACTTCGATTACACTTTTTCAGAAACAGCCAACGAGTTCGTCGGTTAAATTAATTACGTAAATTGAAAATAGCAAAATTAATTGAATTAAAAGCAAAATAAAGAAATTGCTGTTTATTGTCAAAAAACCGACAGGTTTACAAAGGCTGGGAATCAAGTATCGTTCAGACCGCGGCAAAATCGAGATTGGAAGTCGTTGCGAGATTGTGAAACCGGTAGTCCAGCTAGACTTGGGCTATCGACTCGGATTCTCGGCTCTGATGAAGACGAAGACGTGGAAACGGCAGTCGAATGAAATCGTTTATCAACGGCGTGTAAGCATATCAAAAGAGAATAATACAGAGACAGGCGAAACGAAGGACCCATACAGCGTGGTGGTGAACTTGTTAGATCCCGGAAAGAGTAATAGCGCGTTCGTTTCCGACAGGAAACGTCTGCGCACTACAGTTTTTAAAATAGCATAAGATCATTTTGGTTGTATCAGACGTAAAAGCTTGTCATAAAAAATTGTAATAGGCAGTAAATAAATAAGTTAGCTATAGCTAGAGTTGATGGCGTGTACGAGGAAGATTTGTATGTCTTTCAGCTCGGCTATCAATCTTTTCCCTTGCGGACGTTCCCGAACCATTATACTATGGTCACTGGTCTCCATCCAGAATTTCGTTGAATTGGTAACCATTATCAAAAATTCCTCTAAAGAAAGATGCAAGTTTTCGTTTTGATCAAAATATCGTTAGAATTATTAAAAGTTTCGATGGACACTACATTCATTTCAGTGGATAACTCCTTTTGTGATCCCAGCTAATCTGACATAATGGAAAATATGAAGAATACGCAAAAACGGGGATACTTCTAATGCGATCCAGTAAGGCAAGTTCTGTCCTAAGCCAAATTTTCCTTGGAATATGCTCTTTTCTCAGCCTTTTTTCTATCACTTTTCATTGGAACCTAGATCTGGAATGTCTACAAGCGTTGAGAAGCTACGGTGACCGCACTGCATGTCTTCTTTTTTGGCTAGGATGTGCGTACGACATCTCAGGTATGAGCTCATGCGGCTGCTCAGCACCATACTTCTTGCTCTTAACATGTTTTTTAGACCCATGTTTTATTAGTAACCGAGTAAATCGATTGGGGATCAACAAAGTACTCAGCATGTTAGAGCTGTTCACATAATGCTCCGCCAACTCAATGAACACTATTGGAGATTAATAATAAGGCTCTATACTTTTGCTATTTGCGGAGGAAAGATCGACGCAGGTTCGCCGTTGACATACAGCTGTAACCGCAAGGAGTGTGTTGTCATCAAGCGTGACCAGGCGCCATACCTCAGATTAATCTAATGACCTGACACAGGCGCAGTGCTCGCGCATGTATTACTCTGTGCGGTTACTATCCGTCAAATAACATGGATACTTACGAGAAGTAAACGGTAGGTGTTCAAATAAAGCTGTTTCTTATGCGAACACAAATTAATTTGCTAAGTTTTATCTGCTAGAGTTATGAAAGTGTTTGGCTGAGCAGATCCCATATCAATTTGACCTTTCCAGGCTCTGAAGAAGGCGAAACTGCCGAAACGTCAGCTGTTGTATCCTAATAAATTCTATAATACAACCTCATATGTGCTTATTGAAGGAAAACATCGAATCCAGAGTTATTCAGCGCCACATAGGCTATCACAACCAACAAAAACCAGTCAATCACGAGGAGTCAGTACGAATGCGATCATCCGCCAATGCTTTTCGTGTATCACCGTTCAGGAACGAATTGCCATACTTATCAGACCACATATAAGTACTTGAAGAATATCGGAACATCTAAATCACCTCAGCGAGTCTCATTGAGGATTTGGAAAAATATCAAGAACGTGGTAAAAAAGACAGGTGCTGACGGATTGCAAGCTCTTCGCATCGAATTCGATCTCCCATTTGGCTTCAAAATTCAGATAATTGTGCAATCAGTGAAGATGATTACGATGGAGTGAAAGAATCCAGAGTTATTCAGCACCACATAGGCTATCATAACCAACGTTATTTCCTTCAAGCAGGTTAAAAAATTATTCATGATGCAAATCTGTACGAATGCTTTACAGGATTAGGTAGTCATAATAAACGAATCATGACGTTCTTAATTCTCGTTCAGGCGCACGAAAAAGCAACAAGCAGGGTGGCCAGAAAAACAATAAGGGCTCTGCTCCTAATCGTAGTACTCAGACTGTTCAAAGATTTTTCATTAGTTTTAACAATACCTGCTGTTTTACAAATTTCTTGAAATAAAAAGTTAAAATTTCGCTGGACCGTTATCGAAGAAGTTTAAAATGAACTCCTTCTAGACTCTGCATTATCGGATAGAAAAAAGCCCTTCAGTTCCTTACAAATGGTGGAAAGTGTGCAGTTGAATCCTGCTCTTCAATACATTTTCATTGTTCACGGTATACAAAAAATTTCTTGAGCTTAAAGATATAAATGGAATTCAAACCGTGATCCGATACAATGGCAAGGTTCACACAATGCAAGAGGTTCTCGTTCCGAAGTCGTTTAATGAGATATCAGAGATGCTCGTCAACTTCCGAAAGTGCGGATTCGATCTGAAATCCATGCACCCTTTATCTCTGCGCTTCAATCATTTCTGCAATTTTATTTAATTATAAAAAAAGGATAAAGCTCCCGGCGTTGATCAATCCCTGAAGGATGCGCCATGCATTCGACTTCATTAAGTTGAAGGTGATTGAATGCTGAATGTATATCTCGCCTTTACAATGACTCGTGTTGGTCTGCTGATGTACCGAGCCAGTGCTGCCTATCCTCCCAGACAAGTCTGTTACCAATTTGCCGACCGCAGAGGGAGGGAAGGCTTGGTGGAATCGATGGTTCTACGTGCGTGTCACAGTGGCGCCTCCAACCACTGCGTCACGCGCGCCCCATTCAGTTATAAGAGAGAAAAAGTGAATCACATCCTTGCCGTTGACTTGATAATGTCTTGCACTATCAGGCTGGTCAATGTAGGCAGTAATAAGGCCAAGACGATGCTGCTGCGGTAGAAGCAGCCAGTTTACTATATTCAATTGAAAATGATAATTTTTTCAGTTCAGTTATTCATTAAAGGGAATGGTACTAACTAACACCTATTCTTTATCGCTTACCTGAAATTTGTTCCCAAGAGTGGAGAGAAAGGGTTTCCGGCTACGTGACTACGATGGTCACGCATTATATGAAGGAGTCCGACTTTTTTGGGAAAATACATGCCCATCTAAGAGGAAATGGCGATCATTATGGCTCATCATACAACTACATTACCGTCAGCATTTCGAAGTGTTTTGCAACTTTTTCGATTATGTTTAGGCTCATTCCATTCCTATCGATAACCGATATTCATGAATGCATCCATGGAATTCATGATAACTCACAATGCTTGAAGTGGCTGCTACAACAGCTAACAACAACAACAGTTAACACACAGCTGATGCGTCTTTAGTCTTTAGCAGCTCTGCAGCTAGAACAACTCCTGATTTCTAGCCCTTACGGAACTGCTGGCTTTTTGACTATAAACGACAATATTTCCAACAACTAGAGCATTAGAGTGGTCGTGAATACAACAGAATTTGCAACATCGAATTGTTGTTGGTATGTACGTTTTTAGTCACCATGTCACTGCTGTCCATCGTACAAACATATTGCTGTTAACATTTAGAAGTGTTTTTCAGCTTACGCGCTGTCGCTATCATTTTTTATACCCACTTAACCCATATAATAGCCATGATACTGTATAGCAATGAAGGCGAAAGAATGTTAATTGTTAATCAAATTATCGGTCATGAACCATTCAGAAAGCTTTTCTTGTCTGACTCCCCCTCCCCCTCCCCCCACCTCCTAGATTGCAAAAGTATTATGCGTGACATAATAACCCATGAAAAAAGATGTGGGATCACGCTGGTCACCTGGGGTGCCTCGCATGAACGCAGATATCCACGTCGTCCTCTGTGCTTCCGCTGAAATTAATGAGCAACTGGCGTTGCAGGCTTCCATTTTAAGATTCATTAAATTCAAAAATTTTCATTAAGTACTGTTTGGAGGTGATTGAATGCATATCCAGCCTTTGAAATGATTTGCGACGGCCTACCGATGTATCAGGCCAGTACTGTTACCCTCCCAGACAAGTCTGGTACCAATTTGTCGAACCCCCAGGGATGGTAGGGTATCCCTCCTTATTTTTGTATTATCAGCAGCCTGTTCCCCGCAACTATTGGATCAGCCGTGGTGTATGAACAATTAATGATTTGCAAAAAGTGTTTATCACACGACTTTATTCCACAGTGTGATTTCGTTTCAAAGAGTACGAAGATGTCTCCGCTCTGCTACTGAACTCCGGCACTTGGAGACAGAAATCTCTTTGCTGTGATAAAAGTGGAGGCTGTCGAGAAAGCTGTACCTAAGTATGCAGTTTGCCAACTCCAGGTAGACTTCAAACTCTTTTTATAGAAATTGTAATTATCACTGCATACACTGCTTTATGTGAAACTCGCACCATTCAGCGGGCATTTATACATTTTATGATCAGTACTGAAACAGGCTAACAGCTGAAGTCACGATGTTCATTTTTTATTTTCCGACTCCGCAATTTTCACGACAGGGTATTAGAGAAATTCAACCATGATTTGGGCTCGCCAGATCAGTCCGGTTCATTGGAGATTGCTGATTGCATTGACCTATGAAACTTGCTGAGAGACAGGTGAAACGAAGGACCCGCATGGTGTGGTGCTGGACGTGTTAGCCCGGGTAAGGTGTGACAGCATGTTCAATCCCTAAGTTTTGCAAATATCTTGACGTCATTACGGCTATATTTCACATTACACACTGCCATAAAAAAGAGTAGGCAGTGAATGAAAAGTGATTAAATTATGTAGGAGAATATTTACGACAGCATACTCTGTGTGGGAGTCGAACAATCTTGTTACTTTTTTCACCATCAGAATTCCCTTTGATCTACCAATAAACTCTTTCAGAAAATGGTTTCTTGGAAATTGCTTGGCCTAGAGCTCATCTTATTTTGGCTCGGGGATAATATCTCTGTAGAATAAGCTGTTGGCCAAGTACAAAATTCAAGCAAAGAAAAACTACGCGGCGAAATGAAGTATCAAGGCATATGTGCTTTGAAACCAGTGCACAAAGAGCACTTTGATGCGTCCGCTGAAGCTAATGAGTAATTGGCGTTGCAAGTTAATAATTTTAACCTCCCATTAACTTTAGGTATCGTTGTAATATGCTTTTCGGTAAATGCGTTCGCAGTGTATGTGTACAATTTTTGCATTGCTCTAAGATAAAGGATGAAAGGATCGATAAAGGATCGACTTAATTAAGTAGGGTTTGGAGGTGATTGAATGCATATCCAGCCTTTGCAATGAGTTGCGATGGCCTAGCGATGTATCGAGCCAGTACTACTATCTTCTCGGACAAGTCTGGTTCCAATTTGCCGAACACGGAGGAATGGAAGGCTTGATGGGCCATGGGAGCGGAGATCGACAGCAGGTGTGTGCTACAGGGCACCTCCGACCATTGCGTCACATGCCCCATATAGCTCTAAGAAAGGTGGAATAAATGTTTGAATCGGTGGCTTATATTAGCCACATGAACTTCTTAATCTCAAGAAGGAAACTTTTGAAGAAACCATGCAGTTAAGTATACCCGCCGTGCTAGTGGGGTGAACTTTAGATGCAATGAAATTTTCTATTCGCGCGTAAATCCTCATCTTAATTCCATGGCTTGTGGCTTCTTTGTGAAGCCCTCAACTTTGTTACTAACTCTGTCACACTGAATATGAGGTTTGCAAATAAACTGGCAGCAGTGCTTCAATAACTTAATTTCACTATAGATCAGGGAACAAATGTAGCAACAGAGGAGAAGAAACAACGAAGCAACAGAGGAAAATGACATCAAGTCCCATTATGTCTATCACTCTCATAATGTAAAAAACTCGCCACATAACTCTGAGATAAATCCACAGCATGATCGACCAATATCATACACAGCTTCTTGTTTCTCTCCGTGGAAGAAAAAAGAAAGAAAGAAGAAACCTTTTCTTTAAATCTACTAATTGCCAAAATTACGCTATTGTTTTTCTCTTTGCTGAAGTACGCCTTGGATCGCTAAGAGTAACCATGACCGCCACTGCACCACCAATTTCCTTCTGTTCGCTCCTTGCCTATTTATTCCATCCCACAACATTTAATCCAATACACCATGTTCAGTTTAGCACTCAATAAAACTTTTAGAATGTCCTAAATACGTTTATTTGTAATTGAGAGCGGTTTTGAATTCCTCCTTCATTCCTAATCTCGCGCGACTCCTATTGCTTGATTTTCCGTAGAAGCGACGATTTTATGAAGAATAAAGCTTAGCATCTAACCAAACCGCTGGTACACCACTACTTGGGCTTGGAAATCACCTAATAGTGTTAAAGATCAAACACATAAGCGATTGTGACTACCACCAAACAGATAGAATTTTCCCTGCAATACGTTTTTCTGCAGACTCTTCGTTTTCGACGAAACAGTATATCATGTAGAACCATTTGCTTGCATTGAGGACAATTCCACATTTAATCAGTGTAATGATACGTAAGGGTGACCTGAATCACGGCAAACCTATTGAACAGAATGACAGGCAAAGGATTGGAGCTGGAAACAATCAGTCCCTCAGTGCCAATCGGCGAGCAAAAACTAAACGAAACAAGACCGAGATCTACTAGGAGCTCTTTAATTCTCCATTATTACACTCACCGATAACCTGTTCGCTTTTGGTCCCTTTGGGCTTTAATCTCGACTCCTCCTTTAGGACATCCACGTATGTCATACCCATGAGAGATCGACCCGATTTCCACCACGAATTACTTCCCTTTAGGAGCCTTATCGAGGGTATGTTAACCTTTTAAAAACGGCATTGGCTTAGATAGTGAAAACCGAAACTAGTACCGAAATCATGTAGTTAAAAAAGTTGAACTGGTCCCTGAGAATGGTTCCGAAACCTAGTCTGTAGACAACCTTTCGTTTCCTTTTTGTAGCTACGAGATCTTCTCCGCATTCCGTTGGCTTTAACAAATTCAGTTATTGTGTTGAGTTTGTGTTTATCATTAAAAAAATTCTCACCCTCCGGTCGCACAGAGCGCCACCGTAGCCACTTGGACAAATACAAACAGAGCAATTTCGAGGGTGAGGATATCCTTCATTCTCACGCTTCGAAGATGACATGTTTTTGCATCTTGCTAAAAAATGGATTTTTCCTTTCCAATGGGCTTTGCTTTGATGAGATCCCAACACTCCATCCATTGCATCCGTAGTGTTCGTTGATCATGTAAATGTCGGAGAAAGAAATTACTGCTGATCCCATCGTCTTTTGATAATAAGGTTCTTTTGCAATAATGGTGAGCAGACCCTTATCAGAGCCACTGAATGTAGAAATAGAATTAGCCAAATTGGTGAAAAGAAATCTCAATCACATGGTGCATACCTAGTCTCGCTGTAGTGCATGATACTACCGTAATCATATGTGAGCCCGAAGACATCAGCGTATTTCTTGTCCACTGTTATATAATTCGCCATGCCACCTGGCTTAAAAAATAGAATGGGTCTTCTCAAAAACCTCCATCATTAGATTAGTGTTTACAAAACGACCTACTTCGAGATTCTTCAAGATAAGTTCAATATAACTGTCCCGGTCATATCGCACCATTGTATGGAAAAAGCAAAGAACATGGCCAATCTCATGTATAGCAGTACCTTCCTAAAGCGTGTAGTTGATCACGAGACAGAACGATGTGTGTGATGGAGAAGACATTAGACTGGGCATGCTGCGTTTTGATACGATTATTCGAAAAAAAGGATTTGGTGGCACCGTTGTTCCCGCTCTACTGAGTTGAAGAGGCTGAGTTCCACCGAGCCGTCCAACGGATGATGAGCTTTGATTTCCTTCCATTACGGCCACCTTGTCGGGAGCTGAAAATAAATTCTTCTACAAAGGGCTTGATGTTGCGCATGCAACTAACCATTTCTGTCCTCTATAAACTCGACACAGGTGGATTCAGTCTATGCCTTCACACCCATTTTAAAGGCTTTCTGTACGTTCTTGTCTAAAAATTTCAATTTCTATTTTATAAATGATTGATTGAGATTGACGATTGATTGAATGAATGACTGATTTTAGCAAAGAGATAAGATCAGAGCAAAATCGAGAAAATCTGTCTAACGGTTTCCCATCGAGAAGTAACTGCATTAAAAATCTCCCAGTCATATATCAGCAGTAATAAATCTCAACGGTCTTTTCATTCTTTAACGTTTTTGCTTTCGTCTTTCCTCTTCCTTATACTCCATCTTCGTAAATGTTTTTTTTAAATTTTCTCTTTTCATTGTCATACTTTCATTATTAACACTATGATACTGCCATTATTATTGTCAATGTCGTTGCTATTTTTTATTGCTCCACAATTTCTTGATTGACAGCAAAGCGAGAGTACGTGCCATGAGTCTGAGTTGGAGTTAAAGAAAACTTCCCCATGGAGACAGATAAAATTGCTAGAAGCTCCATCTATCAATTCGTTGCGACAGAACGGGAAATGGAGTTTTTCTCAAAAACCTATCCTCTTCACGGGAGGATTCCTCATTTATGCTAAGAAAACTAAGTGTGATATCGATGCTCCAACAGCCTTTGACACCGTGAACACCAATACTTTCGAATGGCTGAAAATCTGTGAAAAAAATACAGTTTAAAACGTTGACATATAGCAGCATTTTCGATCTTAGTGCACTACTCTTGATGACAATATCGAGGTATTTCATGTGGAATAATTCCTTTCTACATAAAAATTTTTCTAGAAGATTATTAGAACCACGGAAACATTTGGAGAGATTCTCACCGGGGCACACTAATTGTTGCTGGAGGAAAATGTTTTCTGATTGTCTGAAATGACGACGACCATGTAGGCTGACTTAAGCTTCTGGAAGAACCTCTCTCAATGTTTGGTGAAAGGATGTTCAGGTAGGGGAATACCATGATGAAAGAGACCACACCGCATCAAATCTTCTTTTCGTCATCTTTTCGTAATCTTTTCCTCTGTCCTGTTCTTCGTGCCATATCATAATTCAGAGACAAAACAATATGGAAAGATGGTTGGTGCCATTGAAGGAGTTGTTAAGATGGTAATGCAGAGCTATTCTTTGACAAGATTGTAAGGGAAGGAATCCGAGAAATTCTCGCCTTCGTCCAAAATCAAACATCTAACACGCTGCGGCATTCGGCAAAATGTCGGAAATAAGTTAAGTCGGAGATAACTTGCTCGGCAAAAGATTAGAAATAATTTTTACCAGTTGTTCTCATGGAATGTTAAGCGTGAGAGAGTATTAAATAAAGATTTTATTAATTTCCCGTACTCTGTCGACGAGGACAGGTAATGCAGACGATGATGTCATCAGTATTTTTCCCGTTCTTCTATTCTACACAGTGCTCTCAATACAGGTGATTAAGAACAACTTTTGAGGCTTGGGCAGTTAAAAAAAGGCACAAAACTAGCCTGATGTGTTGAACATATAGAAAACTCCTTCGCTCCACAATGAGGTCAAGTTGGTACCCCTTACCACTTGTCTTTTTTTGCGTGTCCCACTTTCGATACCGCTGGGGCTTTGTTGGGCTCTGAACAAGAAAAGTGTAACGCATTAAAAGTGAGAGGAATAAGCTTGATCC
>MQTX01000514.1:0-14536 GCA_009735665.1 Angiostrongylus cantonensis | reverse complement strand
TGGCTTAAAAAATAGAATGGGTCTTCTCAAAAACCTCCATCATTAGATTAGTGTTTACAAAACGACCTACTTCGAGATTCTTCAAGATAAGTTCAATATAACTGTCCCGGTCATATCGCACCATTGTATGGAAAAAGCCAAGAACATGGCCAATCTCATGTATAGCAGTACCTTCCTAAAGCGTGTAGTTGATCACGAGACAGAACGATGTGTGTGATGGAGAAGACATTAGACTGGGCATGCTGCGTTTTGATACGATTATTCGAAAAAAAGGATTTGGTCGCACCGTTGTTCCCGCTCTACTGAGTTGAAGAGGCTGAGTTCCACCGAGCCGTCCAACGGATGATGAGCTTTGATTTCCTTCCATTACGGCCACCTTGTCGGGAGCTGAAAATGCATTTTTCTATGAAGGACTTGATGTTACACATGCAACTAACCATTTCTGTCCTCTATAAACTCGACACAGGTGGATTCAGTCTATGCCTTCACACCCATTTTAAAGGCTTTCTGTACGTTCTTGTCTAAAAATTTCAATTTCTATTTTATAAATGATTGATTGAGATTGACGATTGATTGAATGAATGACTGATTTTAGCAAAGAGATAAGATCAGAGCAAAATCGAGAAAATCTGTCTAACGGTTTCCCATCGAGAAGTAACTGCATTAAAAATCTCCCAGTCATATATCAGCAGTAATAAATCTCAACGGTCTTTTCATTCTTTAACGTTTTTGCTTTCGTCTTTCCTCTTCCTTATACTCCATCTTCGTAAATGTTTTTTTTAAATTTTCTCTTTTCATTGTCATACTTTCATTATTAACACTATGATACTGCCATTATTATTGTCAATGTCGTTGCTATTTTTTATTGCTCCACAATTTCTTGATTGACAGCAAAGCGAGAGTACGTGCCATGAGTCTGAGTTGGAGTTAAAGAAAACTTCCCCATGGAGACAGATAAAATTGCTAGAAGCTCCATCTATCAATTCGTTGCGACAGAACGGGAAATGGAGTTTTTCTCAAAAACCTATCCTCTTCACGGGAGGATTCCTCATTTATGCTAAGAAAACTAAGTGTGATATCGATGCTCCAACAGCCTTTGACACCGTGAACACCAATACTTTCGAATGGCTGAAAATCTGTGAAAAAAATACAGTTTAAAACGTTGACATATAGCAGCATTTTCGATCTTAGTGCACTACTCTTGATGACAATATCGAGGTATTTCATGTGGAATAATTCCTTTCTACATAAAAATTTTTCTAGAAGATTATTAGAACCACGGAAACATTTGGAGAGATTCTCACCGGGGCACACTAATTGTTGCTGGAGGAAAATGTTTTCTGATTGTCTGAAATGACGACGACCATGTAGGCTGACTTAAGCTTCTGGAAGAACCTCTCTCAATGTTTGGTGAAAGGATGTTCAGGTAGGGGAATACCATGATGAAAGAGACCACACCGCATCAAATCTTCTTTTCGTCATCTTTTCGTAATCTTTTCCTCTGTCCTGTTCTTCGTGCCATATCATAATTCAGAGACAAAACAATATGGAAAGATGGTTGGTGCCATTGAAGGAGTTGTTAAGATGGTAATGCAGAGCTATTCTTTGACAAGATTGTAAGGGAAGGAATCCGAGAAATTCTCGCCTTCGTCCAAAATCAAACATCTAACACGCTGCGGCATTCGGCAAAATGTCGGAAATAAGTTAAGTCGGAGATAACTTGCTCGGCAAAAGATTAGAAATAATTTTTACCAGTTGTTCTCATGGAATGTTAAGCGTGAGAGAGTATTAAATAAAGATTTTATTAATTTCCCGTACTCTGTCGACGAGGACAGGTAATGCAGACGATGATGTCATCAGTATTTTTCCCGTTCTTCTATTCTACACAGTGCTCTCAATACAGGTGATTAAGAACAACTTTTGAGGCTTGGGCAGTTAAAAAAAGGCACAAAACTAGCCTGATGTGTTGAACATATAGAAAACTCCTTCGCTCCACAATGAGGTCAAGTTGGTACCCCTTACCACTTGTCTTTTTTTGCGTGTCCCACTTTCGATACCGCTGGGGCTTTGTTGGGCTCTGAACAAGAAAAGTGTAACACATTAAAAGTGAGAGGAATAAACTTGATCCAACTGAATACTTCTTCAGTGCGATGTCACCCTGGAGGAGATTTTGTTCAGTGCCTTGTTCATCATTCTCTTTGAAAAACGACTCATAAGAATGTGGCTAATCGTCACCTAATTTCCCTTGTATCTCTTGTTAATAAAGTAGAGTTATTGCTTAAATTATGCTAACCGAAATATGGAGAAAAGTACTAAAACTGTGCCTTTGCCTCGAATTCATTTTTTTGAATTTTGGACGGTCTTAGGTCTTCCACCACCGTACTCCTTGTTTTAGGGAAGTTGCGTTGGAGAAAAATGACCCCATAGCGATTTTCATTCATGAAAGGATTCATATCTTGGCACCACAAGGTCGCAATCCTCGTATCACTTTTACATTAGAGACCCCATTATTTTTGGTGTTCTGAACATGTGGAGTACCAGAGAAGTGTAACGGCCACAGCGCAAGAATACGAAGGGTTGTGAGAAACCTCAAACTTGGGTAATTAAACCTTTATACACATTAACATAACAACAACAACAACATAACTATAACGATATAAATTTTAACGCATGAATTCTGTAAGTTAAAGTGATAAACGGTCATGGTTGTGAAATGAGATCAATAACGGAAATAACGAAGCATTGGAATGTTATGACAATAATGAAGCATTGGTGATGATGTTACGGCCACAGCGCAAGAATACGAAGGGTTGTGAGAAACCTGTGAGCAATGCTTAAATTGAGCTTATGTTAACCCATACAACGCGATTACATGAGGACGAACTATAACAACGTATTCGTAATGTGAGAGTTAAGAATTTCGCTTAATATTATTACACACAAATCAATTTACTTTAACAAGAAAGACGTAATTGAGCGGGTTGGGATCAATGATGGAGTTGGCAACGCCAATCTCCGAAGCATCGTCGGGGCAAGATGGCACTGCTCGTGGGCGTGGCTACGGGCGAGCGAGCGGCGTTCCCATTGGCCAGGACGGGATATGGACGCAGCGCATGCACGCGGCGCTGTGGTGGCGCGATGTCCATCGATCCATCGATCCCTCGAACGTCTTGGTTAAGTAGATAGAGAATTCTATGTGATAGAGGAATTCTCTATAAGAAGCCCTTCATTCTGAAGTCGACGTTGGTTGTGGCAAACTGCGTTACTGTGGTGACGATGACGAACAGGAAAACGATTCACATCTTAAAAATCCTCTAATTTCAATGAGTGCTATTTGAAGGAGAGTCTTAAAAAAATTTGTAGTGTCAAGATATTGAATCAGCTCAAATCCGTTCAATAGCATATTTATCCCACTACTTATCCCACCCATTACATCACTAACCCCGCAATGGTGCATATGGTACTATTCCTACAGAATATTGGAATACTTGAATGGAAAATAAATTTCAGGACATTTCAGTTACTCCCGTTAAAGGTCTTCCGTACTTTTTGGGTCTAGTCAGCAATGATTTTCTAGTTGTACTCCTCCTCCAGGGGTAAAATACGGGGTTCTCTACCACAAAAAAATCATTGTCGTGTTGGAAAATGCGACTAACAAAGGAGTCGGTTTCACTCAAACCCAAAAGGGCTACCAGATGACTGGTGCAACGTCCCGAGGATCAAAGGACCCTAACTCAACTTTCCCAACAAAAGCCTTGCGTTTCCAAGGTAAATCATGTGCGAAAGGTTCTCAACGGGTAATGAGACAATATAACAAAGCTTGATGCTGCGGCTTAAGTAACAGGGCAGCTCGACCACCTACATGTTAGGCCTTTGTAAAACAACAACATGAATGAGAAAGGTTGAGAGATGGACACCTCATGTGAAGAATAGGCCAACTAGATTTTAAGAGTAGGTAAATAAATTTCTATTCTCGTTAAGTTTTCCGTTCTATGAAAACAAAGAAAAAAGTGAGGGTTAGGCAAGCTAATACCACTGCTACTGGCGGCGGTTATGGCGGAGTTGGTGACGCTCGTCGTATTTCCGGCCTCTAATCATCTAATTATGCCGTTGACTTATTTGAATAACTGCGCATAATGAGTTTGTTCACCGGCCGTTCAAGCGTGTTCTACAAGCAAACATCCGCTCCAACGGCCATATACCATGCGTTTGTCAACGATCAGCTGACGCTGTTTTTTTCTGTGCAGAAAATCCTACAACACAAAGCGGTTTGCTGCACAGGAAGTCGAACATGTGGACTTATTACCAATTTTGTTTAACTTGCTTTCCATCAGCGAGCTAAATTTCGCATGAGTTTAAAATTGGGAAACGCCTCATCGTTTCCGTTTCTCCAGCTTCTATCAATCTCCTTCCATCACACTCTCTCATTTACACGATTAGCCCAGCATTCACCCGCAGCATCCTAGAAGCGCTGCTGTCGCTCTGATTTTAGTTTTTGTCTATTCGAGTTGCTAGTTTTATGACTAGGTATATACAACCACAACGATGCTGAGATAATCGCAAACTTGTACACCAGGCCATATCGAGGCAGGATTACCCTTTCTGGGGGCTGGCGTATTATACAGCACTACGGAGGCCGTCGCTTTGGGTTTCTCACCGTTAGTTGTCTACCTAGACTACCTTGGCTTTTTTTCTACTTGGTGAATATTTAATTGATTTAGTGTGCTGCACTTCTTTCCGAGGTGTCCGTTACATAATTTGAGTTGTTTCGCTACATATAGGCAACATATATGTCGGCAAAGCCGTTTTAGCTTCCATTTTCTTTCTATTACTATTACATGACCTGACATCACATATATCACCTTCTGCCGACCTTCCCGACGATTTCTGAATTCGATTCGTTTCCCCGCGTTCACCAACTACGGTGGTCATACAACCCTTCGCGTGTTAGTTAATTGTTTTTCTTGATAAGCAAACACAACATTGTTTTTACTGCATTTATTTGCACAGAATCGCAGACGTGTCAGCGCTTTCGCGCTCTTAGAATCCCGGAGAGGTGAAATTGACGTGCACTCCACCCAGCCAAATACCTCCATATTTAGAGTGGGTGGGTTTGCTGTCTACTCTCAACATTTTTCCCTCCCGAAGGTTTGCGCATTACACACTGCATCACAGAGGATCTTGCCCTGCGTTTTTCTGGGATAGTTTTCTACCTAACGCTACCATTGGCAATCACCCGTCACCATAAGGGTGCACAAATCAGCACTGAGCCCAGATAAGCTAAGGCTGTAGTCGAAATCAAAATGCTAACCTTTTATTTTTGGCTTGCTACAATTTTTTTGTTCTCAGTGATGCAGTGTGTAATTCGCGAGCGTCCGGTATGAGAATTCGCGGTTCGATCTAGCCCAAGTTTCAAGTTTTGCGAATATCTCAGCATCGTTGTTGTTGTTGTGATTCACAACATACGTTTTTATAGTTTATTGACAACAGGGCAGTGTAGAAAAGATCGAACCGGAAATGTCATTGTCTACACTCAGTGATACAGGAAAAATCGTTTTCCGAAAAAATTCACTGGTCAGTAGCTTTGCTGATAGTTAACACATAACAGACGACGTGGGTACCTGCGCTCACGTGTTGCACCCCAGGTGAGCAGTGTGATACCACACTTTTTCTCATGGGTTACTATGTCGCGCATAATCTTATAAATATATAAAATAAATAAATATAATAAATATTGCATAAATATAAATACTGCATTATTGCATAAATATTGCACTTGTCAGCTATGCGCCTTAATAAAAAGCATTGTACAGGCACGTTGTTAAAGTAGAAGGATTTGGCTGACGTTGGCAAAATTTATGGTCTCTTTCATCGTATATCACTGATGCTTGACACTCGAATGGCTCGCCCTCACTGGTTGTGGAGGGCCCCAGCATATTCTGTACTGGTAAGTGTTTATATATAACCGCGTAGGATAAGTGTTAATCTAGTAGTGATCACATGAAAGGAAAACAGATTTTTCCGACCTTAGTAATTTCAGAAATGTATCCATGAATTGGAATCTCACCGGCGAACACGGTAACGACTACATGAGTCCTACTATGCGCACAATCTTCTATACTATTTGACCATCGATAAAGAATGGCTCATTCTTGCCGACTTTTCAAAACATCGAGTATACGAAGCTATGTCCACGAAACTTTTTTAGTGATTTAACTTCTAAAAAGCCTCTAATAAATTTTTTCATTTTCCTTTATTCTTCTACTGTTTAAAGTGCGCGTGTGGCGCAGTGGTTGAAGGCGGCGCAACTGCAACATTCACCTGGGATCGGTCACCGCTCCCATGGTCCACGAAGTCTTCCATCCCTCCGGGGTCAGCAAATTGCTACCAGACTTCTTTGAGAGGATAGCAGCACTGGCTCAATGCAATGGTCATCAGATGTATCGTCGTGCGTGAACCCCTCTTACACGATTTCCCTATCATTTATATTTTCTCACTTCGAAAAGGACGCTAATTGTTTGGTTTGTGGCATGTTTCTCAGCAGCTGTTGTAGAATGGTTATCAAATCTGCAATCGTTGAACTCAGTTTTGATCTTTAATCTTTGTATCTCAAAACGAACTTCGGAAGAGAAATATTGCAGACACGTTTGAAGTGCATTGTGAAATAAGAAGTTTTGTGTTACAGAAACTATCATCAGCTTCATAGGGATCTTTACTATAATACATCAGTGATGCGACGGTGGTAACATTTGGCCCTCCTTACAAAGATTAGACATTTGCAGGCTCCTGGAGATCTCCTTCTGGAATACACTGCTCGACTCCGGGATGTTGAACACATTTTCGGATTGCGGTTTCCGTTTCCCAACCTGTCAAGAGCACAATTGTAGCAACTGGAGGCACACATAAGCCTTCAGCTGTGGTAAACGAGGCTAGCAGAATCCGTGCGTTATTCTGGAACCGGTCGGCCACATATCACCTATGCTCTCTATGATTTGTTTTCAAACGAGTACCACTGATTTGAGTGGTAATTAATTAATTGTTATTCAAGTTCTACGGACTATGCTAAGTTGTAGTTATTGTAGCAAATGTATTGGGAATAAAAATACGGTAACAGACTCAACCCAAGTTGCAACACGCTTTCAAATGCTGATAACAATGTGTTTATTCGATGGACCGTTGCAACATAGGGTAAAGACCAACACATGTACCACTTATATCTACAGAAAGATGGAACAAATTCTGTTTTTTTATAACTACGTGGTGCTCTCATCCCGTGAAGTATTCTGGTCATCGAAATACTCTCACCTGTTATCGAAACTCAGCAGGCCCGTTGAGACCCTAAATTAGCCGTTCTCCATTGCGACAGCCAGGCAAAATAAGGCGTCATCGCCTAAGTGTTAACATGATTCTAAAATATCGAGAACCCCGTTATTCATGTTTACAAAATGAAAGAAAGGTGTATATGGAGCATTTGCACTGTTCTTCTCCGGCTATTTGGTTTTTTATTTGACGTGAATTACATCGCGCCGCGTGGCCTGCCGTGGTCGGAGGCGCCTGAATCACACATGGGAATGAAGATAACTAAGAGTTGGAACTTTCTGATGCTGTGCAAAAGAAACGTGAAAACATGACAAAAAACCTTCTAGAACCATGAGGGCAAGAAGTCAATCAACCGTGCATACGTACTTGAAAACGTGACTGTACCCGACCGAATAGAACGCTGAAGAGAAACCGTCATGAAAATGTGCACCTTTTATTTAACCTATTCCTGGATGGAAAGTGGTAGGCAATAACCTAACGCGAAGATCATAGCGCTTTGATGATGAAGATGAACTGCACTGTACATTCAATGAGAGAGTCCAATGTTCATCGCACCAAAATGGGAACGAACCGGATGGCAACATTCGCCTATCGCCATCCTTCGCGTTTACTAAGAATATCTAATTCTTATTGAATTTTTTTTAAAGAAGAAAGCAAAATGTGTAGGAATTGCTGTGCAAATATGTCTTCCGTTTTAACAGATGTGCGTTAAAATGTCAGATCGGTTTTATTAATTCTAAGAGAAAGTGCGGTGAAAGTGCAGTTGTAAGTGATGTCGTCTACCAGGAAGGGAAGGTGCTAATTCGACCCTTTCCCGATGTTCTCCTCCAAGCTACGTGAAAACGCCCTAGTATTGCTTATTTCAAAGATTGCAAAGAGAATCGACACTACCTAAATTTTGCGACATTCATGAAAATGGACGAAATCGACAAGCAGCAGCTGGAACAAAACGGGAAATCACAAAGCCCACTTTTTATTAATTTTGACATTAGTCAATAATTCACTGTTTCCATGCGCAAGTTTGGTATTACAGCGTTTGCCAATAAAGAATAGTCGGCGTCTCCGCATCGGCAGTTGCTCCTCCTTCAGAGCCCTGAAGACTCAATTTGCTTAGCTAAACACAGCTTTGGAGTACTCTTCTTTTCCTCTCTTCCCTTGGAGAGTAGAGGGCAAACCCACGCACTCTAAATGTGGAGGTATTTGGCTGAGTGGACTGCATGTCAACTTCACTTTTACGGGATCCGAAGAGCGCGAATGCGCTGACATTTCAGCTATTCTCTATAAATAAATGTTGTAATACCATTGTCGTGTTTCCCTATTAAGAAAGACAATTAACTAACACGCGAAGGGTTGCATGACCACCGTAGTTGGTGAACGCGGGGAAAGGAATAGGATTCAGAAGTCGTCGGGAAGGTCGGCAGAAGGTGATATATGTGATGTCAGGTCATGTAATAGTAATAGAAAGAAAATGGAAGCTAAAAAGGTTTTGTTAACATATAGGTTGCCTATACGTAGCGAAACAACTGAAATTATGAAACGGAACCCCATAGCAAGAAGTCCAGCACATAAAATCCATTAAATATTCACCAAGTAGAAAGGAAGGCAAGGAAGGCTAGGCAGAAAACTAGCTGGGAGAAACTCAAAGGAAGGGCCTCCGTGGTGGTGTTTAATACGCGAATCCCCAAAAGGTAATCATAGCTCGATTTAGCCCAAGGTACAAGTATGCCATTATCTCAGCATCGTTGTGGTTGTATATACCTAGTCATAACGCAATCAACACAGATAAAGACAAGCTAAAATTAGAGCGACAGCAGGGCTTCTAGGATGCTACAGGTGAATTAATGCTAGGCCAATCGTGCAAAGGTTAGAGTGTGGTGAAGATGATTGATAGACGCAAGAGAAACAAAAACGATGAGGAATTTATCCCTTGTAAAGCCAAGTGAAATTTAGCTCGTTGTTGGACTCCAAGTGAAACAAATAGGTAACAGTTCCACGGGTTCGATCTCCTGTGCAGCAAACTACTTTGTGTTGTAGGATTTTCTGCACAAAAAAAACAATGTCAGCTGATCGTTGACAAACGCATGGTATATGGCCAATAGAGCGGATGGTTGCTAGCAAAACATGTTTGCAGGCCGCTGAACAAATTCGTTATACGGCAGTTATTCAAATAAGTCAACTATATAAAAGATGATTAAAGGCCGGAAATACGACGAGAGTCATCAGCACCACCATCATCACCACCAGTAGCAGTGGTATTAGCTTGCCTAACCCTCACTTTATTCTTTGTTTTCATAGAACGGAAAACTTAACGAGAATAGAAATTTGTTTACCTACTCTTAGAATCTAGTTGGCCTATTCTTCACATGAGGTGTCCATCTTCTCAACCTTTCTCATTCATGTTGTTGTTTTACAAAGGCCTATCATGTAGGTGGTCGAGCTGCCCTGTTACTTAAGTCGCAGCATCAAGCTTTGTTATATTGCCTCATTACCCGTTGAGAACCTTTCGAACATGATTTACTTTAGAAACGCAAGGCTTTTGTTGAGAAAGTTGGGTTAGGGTTCTTTCGGGACGTTGCACCAGTCAGCCGGTAGTCCTTTTGGGTTTGAGTTAAACTGACTCCTTTGTCAATCGCATTTTTCAACACGACAATGATTTTTTTGTGGTAGAGAACCCAGCGACATACCACTAGAGGAGGAATAACTAGTCCTCATTGGAATCAGAGAATTTTTAAGATGAGAATCGTTCTTCTGTTCGTCATCGTCATCACAGTAGTGCACTATGCCAAAACCAACACCGACTTCAGAATGAAGGGCACCTCTGGTACTCCAGATGTTCAGAGCACTAAAAACAATGGAGTCTCTAATGCGAAGGTGATAAGAAAATTGTGACCTTATGGCGCCAAGAAATGAACCCTTTCAGAATGAAAATCGCTATGGGGTCATTTTTCTCCAACGCAACTCCCCTATCACAAGGAGTACGGTGGTGGAAGACCTAAGACCGTCCAAAATTCAAAAAAATGAATTCGAGGCAAAGGCACAGTTTTAGTACTTTTCTCCATATTTCAGTTAGCATAATTTAAACAATAACTCTACTATTTTAACAGGAGATACAAGCGAAATTAGGTGACAACGAGTCGTGGTATTAGCTTGCCTAACCCTCACTTTATTCTTTGTTTTCATAGAACGGAAAACTTAACGAGAATAGAAATTTGTTTACCTACTCTTAGAATCTAGTTGGCCTATTCTTCACATGAGGTGTCCATCTTCTCAACCTTTCTCATTCATGTTGTTGTTTTACAAAGGCCTATCATGTAGGTGGTCGAGCTGCCCTGTTACTTAAGTCGCAGCATCAAGCTTTGTTATATTGCCTCATTACCCGTTGAGAACCTTTCGAACATGATTTACTTTAGAAACGCAAGGCTTTTGTTGAGAAAGTTGGGTTAGGGTTCTTTCGGGACGTTGCACCAGTCAGCCGGTAGTCCTTTTGGGTTTGAGTTAAACTGACTCCTTTGTCAATCGCATTTTTCAACACGACAATGATTTTTTTGTGGTAGAGAACCCAGCGACATACCACTAGAGGAGGAATAACTAGTCCTCATTGGAATCAGAGAATTTTTAAGATGAGAATCGTTCTTCTGTTCGTCATCGTCATCACAGTAGTGCACTATGCCAAAACCAACACCGACTTCAGAATGAAGGGCACCTCTGGTACTCCAGATGTTCAGAGCACTAAAAACAATGGAGTCTCTAATGCGAAGGTGATAAGAAAATTGTGACCTTATGGCGCCAAGAAATGAACCCTTTCAGAATGAAAATCGCTATGGGGTCATTTTTCTCCAACGCAACTCCCCTATCACAAGGAGTACGGTGGTGGAAGACCTAAGACCGTCCAAAATTCAAAAAAATGAATTCGAGGCAAAGGCACAGTTTTAGTACTTTTCTCCATATTTCAGTTAGCATAATTTAAACAATAACTCTACTATTTTAACAGGAGATACAAGCGAAATTAGGTGACAACGAGTCACATTTTTATGAGTCGTTTCTCAAAGAGAATGCTGAACAAGGCACTGAAAAAAATCTCCTGCGGGGCGACATCGCACTGACGAAGTATTCAATTGGATCAAGCTTATTCCTCTCACTTTTAATGCGTTACACTTTTCTTGTTCAGAGCCCAACAAGTCCCCAGCGGTATCGAAAGTAGGACACGCAGAAAAAGACAAGTGGTATGGGGTACCAACTTGACCTCATTGTGGAGCGAAGGAGTTTTCTATATGTTCAACACATCAGGCTAGTTTTGTGCCCTTTTTTAACTGCCCAACACGCAGAAAAAGACAAGTGGTATGGGGTACCAACTTGACCTCATTGTGGAGCGAAGGAGTTTTCTATATGTTCAACACATCAGGCTAGTTTTGTGCCCTTTTTTAACTGCCCAAGCCTCAAAAGTTGTTCTTAATCACCTGTACTGAGAGCACTGTGTAGAACAGAGGGCGAGAGAAAGAGTGGGAGCAGCATAGTCTGCATCACCTGTCTTCGTCGACAGTACTGCAGGATTTGCTAAATTCCTTATTTAGTACTCTCTCGCGCTTAAAGTGCAATCAGAACAGCTGTTAGCAATTATTTTCAAACTTTTTACCGAGCAAGATATGTCAGACTTAACTGATTTCCGACATTTTGTCGAATGCCGCAGCGTGTTAGATGTTTGATTTTAGACGAAGACGAGAATTTCTCGGAATCCTTTCCTTACTTGTCAATTTTGTAAAAGAATAGCTCTACATTACCATCTTAATAACTCCTTCAATGACACCAACCATCTTTCCATATTGTTTTGTCTCTGACTCATGATATGGCACGAAGAACAGGACAGAGGAAAAGATTACGAAAAGATGACGAAAAGAAGATTTGATGCGGTGTGGTCTCTTTCATCATGGTATTCCCCTACCTGAACATCCTTTCACCAAACATTGAGAGGAGTTCTTCCGGAAGTTTAAGTCAGCCTACATGGTCCTCGTCATTTCAGACAATCAAAAACATTTTCCTCCAGCAACAATCAGCGTGTCCCTATGAGAATCTCTCCAAATGTTTCCGTGGTTTTAATAGTCTTCTAGAAAAATTTTAATGCAGAACTGAATTATTCCACATGAAACACTTCGATAATTTCGTCGAAATTGCTCTGTTTGTATTTGTCCAAGTGGCTACGGAGGCGCTCTGTGTGACCGGAGGGTGAGGAAGTTTTCAATGATAAGAATAAAATCAACAAAATAACTGAATTCGTTAAAGCCACCAGGATGCGGAAAAGATCTCGTAGCTACAAAAAGGAAACGAAAGGTTGTCTACAGACTAGGTTTCGGAACCATTCTCAGGGACCAGTTCAACTTTTGTAACTACATGATTTCGGTACTGTTATCGAAGACAGTGCCTTTGGTAAAAGTGTAACATATCCTCATTAAGGCTCCTAAAGGAAAGAAAATTGTGGTGGAAATCGGGTCGATCTCTCATGGGTATGACATACCTGGATGTCCTAAAGGAGGAGTCGAGATTAAAGCCCAAAAGGACCAAAAGCGAACAGGTTATCGGTGAGTGTAATAATGGAGAATTAAACAGCTCCTAGTAGATCTCGGTCTTGTTTTGTTTAGTTTTTGCTCGCCGACTGGCACTGAGGGACCGATTGTTTCCAGCTCCAATCCTTTGCCTGTCATTCTGTTCAATAGGTTTGCCGTGATTCAGGTCACCCTTACGTATCATTACACTGATTAAATGTGGAATTGCCCTCAATGCAAGCAAATGGTTCTACATGATAAACTGTTTCGTCGAAATCGAAGAGTTTGCAGAAAAACGTATTGCAGGGAAAATTCTATCTGTTTGGTGGTAGTCACAATCGCTTATGTGTTTGATCTTTAACACTATTAGGTGATTTCCAAACCCAAGTAGTGGTGTACCAGCGGCTTGGTTGGATGCTAAGCTTTATTCTTCATAAAATCGTCGCTTCTACGGAAAATCAAGCAATAGGAGTCGCGCGAGATTAGGAATGAAGGAGGAATTCAAAACCACTCTCAATTACAAATAAACGTATTTAGGACATTCTAAAAGTTTTTTTGAGTGCTAAACTGAACATGGCGTATTGGATTAAATGTTGTGGTATGGAATAAATAGGCAAGGAGAGAACACGAAAATTGGTGGTGCAGTGGTGGTCATGGTGACTCTCAGCGATCCAAGGCATACGTCAGCAAAGAGAAAAACAATAGCGTTAATTTGGCAACTAGTAGATTTAACGAAAAAGGTTTCTTCTTTTTTCCTTTTTACTTCCCCGGAGAGAAACAAGAAGCTGTGTATGATATTGGTCGATCATGCTGTGGATTCATCTCAGAGTTCTGTGGCGAGTTTTTTACATTATGAGAGTGCGATAGACATAATGGGACTTGATGTCATTTTCCTCTGTTGCTTCGTTGTTTCTTCTCCTCTGTTGCTACATTTGTTCCCTGATCTATAGTGAAATTAAGTTATTGAAGCACTGCTGGCAGTTTATTTGCAAACCTCATATTCAGTGTGACAAAGTTAGTAACAAAGTTGAGGGCTTCACAAAGAAGCCACAAGCCATGGAATTAAGATGGGGATTTAGGCGCGAATAGAAAATTTCATTGCATCTAAAGTTTACCCCACTAGCACGGCGGGTATACTTAACTGCATGCTTTCTTCAAAAGTTTCCTTCTTGAGATTAAGAAGTTCATCTGGCTAATATAAGCCTCCGATTCAAACATTTATTCCACCTTTCTTAGAGCTATGTGGAGCATATGGCGCAGTGGTCGGAGGTGCCCTGCAGCACACACCTGAAGTCGATCTCCGCCCCCATGGCCCACCAAGCCTTCCATCACTCCGTGTTGAGCAAATTTGTACCAGACCTGTATGGGAGGGTAGCAGTACTGGCTCGATACATAGGTAGGCCATCGTGAATCATTTCAAAAGCTGGATATGCATTCAATCACCTCCAAATCCTACTTAAATAAGTCGAATGCATGACGCATCACTCAGGAATTGACCAACGCTGAGAGCTTCATTCTCTATCTCAGAGCAATGCAAATATTGTACAAATACACTACAAACGCATTTACCGAAAAGCATATTACAACAATACCTAAAGTTAATAGGAGGTCAACATTATTAACCTGCAACGTCGTTTGCCCATTGATTCCAACGGACGCATCAAAGTGGTCTCTATGCA
>MQTX01000513.1:0-32434 GCA_009735665.1 Angiostrongylus cantonensis | reverse complement strand
GCTTTTTCTAATTTTGTTACCGAAATGAATTCCGCTCTATAACCTTCAGAGAAATATTAGTTATAAACGACACATGGCGAGCCAAACAATCTACAAAAGTCTCATTATAACAAACTGAAGCTTGGAAAGCGTCTTTATGCAATTATTCATGCTCCATATTTTATTTAACACCCAAAAAATTGCTTTGACTCGGGTTATGCGTTCCAAGCTTAGCGCAGATGAACGGGTGCAAAAGGATAGTGAGAATCTTATTTCATCAGTATCCCGCCAGTATTAACACTCGAAGTCTAACATTAGTTGGTTTCCACTCACACACTGCAAAAATGCCAGACGCTTCTAAAGTTAATTCGCCATATCTCAACCTACAGTAGTTAAACGGGCAATATTTCGTCCACTGGAATACGAGCTCTCCGAATACTTCTTGGACGAATATAACCGGCCAGGTTTCTTTTTTAAATTCAAGTTTTCTTCCAATAGTTCTAAAAAATTTAATTTTAAACCGGCGCCTTTAGCACCTTGAAATTGCTTTCAATTAATCATCCACTGAGTGATCACTACCACAGCATGCGGCTTCTTCGTTTCGCCTGTCTCTCAGCTAGTTCTATCGATCAGTGCTATCAGCAATTACCAGTCAACGGGATTGATCTGGAGAGCACAAACCGGCATTGAAGCATGTTAAGTTAAAGTTGTAGTATATAATATTGGAAGCATCTACAGGTTCAAATACGGTTGAGAGCAAGGGAAACAAAGGATCCAAATGGTGTTGTGGTGAACTGGTTGGCCTCCGGAACGGGTAATAGCGGGCAATATCTCCACCGTAGACATCTGCAGTCCTAAGTTTTGCAGACATCTTAGCAACATTATGGACATAATGTTTTACCTTTTATTTTCTGCCTACTACAATTTTCACGAGAGGTTGTTAAGAGAAATACAACTACAACATTGCTTAGTTATTTGCAAAACTCTGGATCGCATGTGTCTACGGTGGGGAACGAACGCGTTGGTGTTTTTCCGGGGAGTAACGCGGTCATCACTGCATCGTGCAGGTCCTTCGTTTCTGGGTTCGTTGCCGATTTGTGCTCTCCAGATCAATCCCGTTGACGGGTGATTGCTGATGGCAAAAGATCGATAAAACTAGCTGAGAGACAGGCAAAACGGAGGATCCGTATGGTGTGGTGGTGAACGCGTTACTCCTCGGAAAGGACAATAACGCGTTCGTTCCCCACCATAGACACCTGCGGTCCAGAGTTTTGCAAATATCTCAGCAACGTTGTGGTTGTATTGTGGACATATTTAGCATTATACAAGGCTATGATAAAAGCAAGGGTAGTAAGCAAAAAGTACTACTTTTGCTGAGGATTCCTATTGGAGACCAACGAAGTTCACATGAATAGATGAAGACCCACTCTTACGTTTTGCGAATTCCTTAAAATTGATGTCCGAGAAATCCGAAGAATTTTTCGTATTGTTGAGCAAATGCGACGTGTCATTTTTATTCTTTATTCACGAATACGCCGACATATTGGAGGACTTCGCCTTCCTAAGAGCCTGGAAAGGTCAAGTTGACAGCAACCTATTCGGCAATACACGTCCATAACCGAACAGGAAAAACACTAAACCAGGATTTCAATCACATTGAACACAGCTTTGCACACTCACCGCTTTCTATGAGGCTTCCACTGAGTATGTCGCTTGAAGACCAACCGCACAGAATTCACATAGAAGTGTAATGTGCCCCTCCCATCAGAATAACAGGCTTATATGACAGGCTTATATGCTGCTTAATGTCACGCGTGATAATGAGGCATTCTTTCCTGCGGGTCATTTTCAGATTTCTGGGATTAATTCAGAACTCCTCGACAGTTTAGCCCGCTTGTGTTCGGTTCCCGTGCGAGGATTGTGACACGTAGGCGCCTCAAAGTCCTCTCCGTTATGTCTCTGGGTCTTATGCATACCTAGTAGAGAATTTGGTTTGCGCTTGTCGACTAGGTGTTCTTTTATGCAGATACAGAGTGGTTCTCCCTTTTCACCAATGTATTCTTCTCACAAGAGATCAGATAAACTGTACCTGGGCTCATGCAATCAAGGTCTTCACCATTAGGGCAAATTGTTCAACTTTACGTTGCACATAGAGGGTCACATGGGCGGTTACGAACTGGCTGGCGTCTTAGATTATTCGGGAAATTTCATTTATCGTTACCGAATTCTCTAGGCCGGCCCTTTTTAGACAGCGTTTTATAGCTGCAATTACTTCATTTGAAATGAAGGGCTGGATAAAGGGAACCTTTTTATTGCTAGAGCTATCGTTTGGGTGCCTAGGATTATTCCTACGCCTATCCCGAGCTACAGTTTCGTAGCCACTAGAGATGGATATTTGCAGTGCCAAGTTAAACTAACTTTATTAGTATGAACTGCCAACTCCATTAAAACTCAAGAAGGACTATGGCACATGTTATCACTATCAAATTGCATTCAATAAACAGAAATCCACAAATATTTCTTAACAATATTTGCATTTAAAGTATTACTCAAAACAGAGAATAAGTGTAACTTGTGTTCGTGAACTGTTGAATTGTTAATCGGCATTCAACTAGACACTTCATCAAGATGTATTCTTCGAAAAAGCTGTTTATTTTCCTCTTAAACATAGCAAAAAGCCAAAAGCTGGAGTAAAACCAAGCAAGCAAACATATGACACGCCGATGGACAACTCATTTTAGGTCTACTCGATTCCGAGTGGCTCGGCGGGTTCCTCATCAGCGTCTGCTTCCTGAAAACTATGTTTCTCGTCAAATACGGAAATAATGACGTTATTATTAAAGCGAGTAGAATTTTGGGATTTTCGATCTTGAATGGATAAGCATTCAAGAAACGATGATGTACAACAAATTCTCTGAAGCTAAGACACTGCGTAAATCAGCGATCGTAGGTAAATAACACTGAACCTAAACATTATTACCTGATATTGCTGATACTCAGAAATAAGATCATTCATGTTTGATTCCGCCTCAGTGAATTCCATTTCATCCATACCTTCACCAGTATACCAATGAAGAAATGCTTTACGACGAAACATTGCTTAAAAAGAGTAGTGCTTGTACGTAACTTGAAAATCCTCATTTTAAAGGAACTGATACTCTATCACCGACCAGAGAAGAAAATCGTACTCCTCATGTGTGCTTTGCTACCAAAAAGCACTATTCTTTTCTTATCAGTTAATTGGAGCATTTGTTATTTCAGTAAATGCGTTTATCTTTCTGTATAGAAAACCATAATTGAAAGGCAGATAGGAGCTTTAAGAAAAAAAAGATTACACTTATAAGTGTACACAAATCGTTCCAGTTTACTTTTCCAGTCTTTCAAAGGCCAACACGGATTTGTTTGTAATGAAAGCAAACTTGTAAGAGTAAGAATGGCAAACCATCTCACCGTTCATTTTTTAGATGCAATTTTTTTTTACAATTTTTGGGTACTTAGGTATAATTCTATGTTACGGAAAATCAAACCGTATTCGTGAACAACTTTTTTACAAAAAATCATGTGTTCTTGCGTTCATTTTCATTTCCTGTTGTTCTCCTAGCGACAACGTTTGTCTACCACTTCTGAGGAATGATACTCCAACAAAGACGACAGTTTGGGCAAAAACTGTTGTATAATTCAAAAAACACAGTAAAACTTTCTGATGATGAAAAGTCGAAAAAACAACTCGAACCCGTAAATTGGTTAGCAATTCTCTTGAACAGCTCTTGAATAGCAGTCGAGTTACCGATGAACGTTGCTGACATTTTCAATCCACGTGGAGGAATATCGCAAACGGCAGTCTTCAAAAATGTGGAGTTAGTAAGACGTAATGCCAAAATATAAGAGAACTCGAGAATGTTGTCGTATTCTCATATGCATACATGTAATCAACTGAATTATAAGAGATTCCCTGAAAATATTGCACTTCCCAAAAACTTCAAATTTCTAAGTGAATGGTCACGTTACTTCATCTCTGACTTAACAACTTACCTTTACATTATTTGGAATCCAGCCGACGAAATACGATGAATTTTTGTTTTGTATATTTAACATTTGCTCGTCCACTTCCTAAACATATAAAATGCCATCCTTTCTCCTTGCCTCTCTGATATAGACGGAAATGGTGGAAAGCTCTTCGAAAACTTCTTTCCGTCCCGAAGCCTAAGCCTTCCCTTCAACATTGCTTTTTTGCCTCGCTTCTTATGTGAAGATGAAAAATGGCTTTATTAATCAAATGAACACGTTTCGGACGTTCGAATCTGTTGTTCAGACAGTAGGTTCAGTTCTAGAAATTTTTTTCTTGAAAATCCTTCTATAGAAGAAAGAAAAAAGGCAATTCTGGAAAACTAATGCAACGCTCATTAGCTTTTCTCGGACGACATCGGAAGGAAAAAAGAATGGTAAACAGAAACAACGAATGCATAGGCATAATTCCACTTCCATTTGTCAAAACGCTCACACTCATTCGCTGTTTAGACAGAGTCCAGTTCCAGTATATCTTTGAATGCTGCAGAAATATGACAGAGCATGAAGTAATATGGAGCTACCAGTTCTTTTTACAGAAGACACGTTTGACGAGTGGTCAATAGTAGGTCCACATAGAGGTACTCCTCAGCTGATTGACAGGAAGTACATTAAGAAAGAATGAGCATTCAAAATTAGGATAGGACCATTAACAAACAAGTTGGCACATATGCGCAAAAGCTTTGCGGAGAAGAAAATTGGCAAAACGTATAGTGCATAACGCAGACCGTTTCATATAGAAAGAAAAATATTAATAGAATTATGCCTTCTGCTCTAATAGATGGGCTATGCTCAGCACAAACAATATCCACGATGTATAAACGGGCCAGATTAATTCAATTAGTCAAAGGAAGACGAAAGCGCCAAGGTGGATGCCAAAGAGAGCCAACATCAGTGGTGCTGAATATCAGAAAATGGGTTCACTGTTAAAGTTACGTGGCAGAAAGGCTAAGGAATGAAGAGAAGTGATGCCGCTAATTTTTCCGTGGGCACAGTCTAGTGAATGGAAAAGTGCAATTCCTCTGTCGTTTATCTATTCACTAGAGATGCATCAAGCATCGAACTCCATTCAGCATCGCAAAATTCGCTGACCAACTGATTACACTTGGACAATACTACAGTTGCTGGCAAGCACCAACCGATATTTCAAGTCACTGTTTACACTTTGGTAGACACGTCTGGCACTAATTCGTAGACCACTAAGAGATAAGGAGTTTGATCAGAAGGTGGATATGGCACAACCGACACCAGGGTAGCTCAAACCACTGAGTTTCAGCTACTCTCATGGTGAATATAAGGAAAAATGACCGTACGTTTGCAGAAAACTAATTACAACATCGAATAGTTTAAACGTCATTTTACACATGTGGTTAAACAATTTCGTTTAATAAAATACATAAGCAATAGGAAGTTTTCGCTTACTTTCATGCTCATTCTACCTCTAAATATTGCAGCTGCCGTTAGATATCTTCCGTGACGTGGGTCACATGCCGCCATCATATTCTTCGCATCAAAGCACTGCTGTGTCAACTCTGGTACGGAGATGGCACGATACTAAAGATGAAAAATTAACGTAGAAATGAACGGATGTGTGAAATGATAAAACAGTACGTCAAGCTAAGGTAAATATTTTTCCTTTCGGTGTAGCGATGATCGGATAAGCAAATAAACATAGTTAACATCACATGCGTAGTAGCAATGTTTAAAAAACACTACTAATTAGAAAAACCGTAGAATGGTTAATAAACGTTAGATTTAATCACACGTTTACCTTTTCAGTGCATTCATACACAGAAGCCAACCACGTGAAGAAAAACAGTGTAAAACACAAAATGTCACAGATTTAGAAAAAAAACCTTGTTTATGAACACTGTAAAAACGTAGAATGTCATATGTAATAACACAAAGCAAGACACGATGTCCATGGATCTCCTTCAATGATGGATCACATTCCGGTTAGGCCGCGAGGCAACGTGGTGCGTTCCGACGTAGCAGAGAAAGAGTAAGTTGATCGTGGATCTGAAGCAACCTCAAGCTTTGCTGAAACGCATAAGGATCCAGGGGAGGTACGTTCACTTCCTGCTTTGGTTATTTCCCTCGCAGCTTCTGTGTTTACAAAAATGTATCAATGCATACGTATGAGGGTGTGTTTTTCTTTATGTGGATCGCATTCTACCACTCAGGTCGGGCAAAACCCTACAATGAATTGAAAGGGATGTATATGAGAGACGGTTAGGAGTGATCTTCCGGATATAAGCATTCGGTCTGCACTCTAAGAGACAGGCAAGATCAATGTCAGTAATACGTATTATCTGTATCACCTCTAGTCCCGTTGATCGTCGAGTAACTCGAGCAGGCGCCAGTAAATCCTCCATTTTTTCCTATCGCCTGCAAGAGTAGCCCAGTGGGTTTTCCTCGCTTTAAGAACTCGTTGAGCATCATATCTCTATTCTAGGCTTTTCGTGAAGAACTCTGGCCATTGGGTCGGTGGTCTCCTTGCAGTACGTTTGAAATCCCGAGGAAACCAGTCACTAACGGTTCTTGTCCATCGGTTATCATTCATACGCATTACGTGTCCGGCCCACCTTATCTTCGACTGTTTGGCGTATAGAACGGCATCTTTGATTTTCGACCGTTGACGTAGGTCGGAGCTTCGGATCCCATCCCTTACTTGTGTGAAACAGGATACTCCTAGCATCGTCCTTTCGACTGCGTGTTCGATAACGCTGAGTGATCTTTCATCCTGCTTACGCAGCGACCAGGTTTCTGAGGCATACGTTAGGGCAGGAAGAACCGTCGAGTTAAAAACGTGGGCACGGAGTCGGGTGTTCTTTTTTCTCTTCACTACATCCTCGATGCTCTTGAAAGCTCTCCAAGCCACTCGTTTCCTTCTGCTCAGCTCTGGAGCTAAGTCGTTCATCATATTGATTTCCCGACCTCGATAGACATAATTGGAACATTCGGTGATAAGCGTTCCGTTGAGCGTGAATGGGGCAAACGAAACCAATCTGTTCTTAATAAATATCGTTTTTTTGAGATTAAGTCGAAGACCAATCTTTCCACACGCTTTATCAAAGTCCGCAAGCATTCGCTCCGCTTGGCTAATGTCTGGTTTTATGAGAACGATATCGTCAGCAAAGCAAAGGTGATGTATCTGCCGACCGTCGATTTTCACTCCCACATTCTCTCATTCCAATGTTCGCATTACGTTCTGGAGGGTGGCTGTAAATAATTTTGGCGAGATTGTATCACCTTGCCTAACTCCTCTTTTGACGTCAACTTAATATCGTTGTAGAATGGTGAAATCTTGGTTGCGAAATTTTTGTACAGCTCACGAAGATACTTTATGTACTGAGTAGAGACTCCTTGACTACCAAGGGCTTCCATGACTTCTTCTATCTCAATTGAATCAAAGGCCTTCTCTAAGTCGATGAAAGTGAGACAGAGCGGTCTTTTGTGCAGTCGCGATACTTCAGTGAGCCTTGTTAACATGTGAATGTGGTCCATCGTACTAAATCCTTTTCGAAACCCTGCTTGCTCGCACGGCTGTCCTTCGCCCAGTGTTCTGTCAATCCTGTTTAGGATGACTCGAGTGAAAAGTTTGTAGACGACAGACAGCAAGCAGATTGAGCGATAGTTGCCTATATCGTGTAGGTCGCCCTTCTTGAACAACAACACGGTCTTGCTAGTCTTCCACTGAGTAGGGACCTTGCATTCAGTCAGGTAACGTGTGAAGAGCCGAGCCAGTGTGCTTACGAGGACTGGCGGAAGGTTCTTCAAGTGTTCTGATCTTATCCTGTCCGGACCTGGTGCTATTCGATTTTTCACCGACGAAATGTCATGTCGGATTTCGGAAGGAAGAACCGGCGGTGCAACATATCCATCCTTCTTTATTTTATATGATGGGAGGTAGACGTGGCTATCGAAGAGATCTTAGTAGTAATCGTTGATGATTTTCTCCATTGCCTTTCTGGACGATGTTATTGTTCCGTCTGGGCGTCGGAGTGCAATCATCTTGGTCTTGTAATTGGTGAAGCTTCGGCGAGCTTTGTGAATGCTTTTCCCAACCTCTGCCCGCTGCAGCTTCGACAATTACTACAATTCTTCTTTTTTTATGATCTTTTTTTATCGCCTCTCTCGCATGTTCAGACGTTAGTTTGCGGTTACCAGCAGCTTGTGCGATTTCACGCTGGCGTATCATCTCGAGAGTTTCTGGAGACAAACGTTTCTTGGTGACTTCGAACTCTCAGCTTTCATAGCGCTAGCGTGAAGATGTTCAATGAGCCGATGAGGATCGTATTCCTCGTTGATGTTGTCGACAATGGCATCTTTCCTGCAGGCGACTAATGTGTTGAATAAGTCCCAGTTTGTGGTGGTTTTAGGGCATCGGTTTTTGAATTTAGTGGCTTTTTCTTCTTTCCGCAAGAAATAGAATCTTGCACGAAGGAGACGTTGGTCTGATCCCGTGTAGAATTTAGGGACAACAGCGACATCGGTTTGGCTAAACTTTCTTTTTACTATGATGTGGTCTATTTTGTTATGGTACCCTCCATTGGAAGATTCGCACGTCCAGCCTTAAGGGTGAATCTTCTGGAATTGCTAGTTATCATGGATGGTCCCGGTCGCCATGATAAACTTAGAGAGCCGCTCATCCTGTTCATTCCATTCTAATCCGAGGGTCCCAATGTGATCTTTCTCAGACGATCTTTTTGGTCATATCTTGGCATTGAAATCTTCAATGATGACTTTGAAGAATGTGTGGTCTTCTCTGTAGAACTTCTCCAAGTCCATGTTGAACGCTTCGACTTCTTCTTCGTCATACTTTGATGTTGGCGCGTGAACTACGAAGATTGTCAAAGCCGGTATTGATCCACATCTTTTCAATCGTAAACGTCCGATTCGGGTTATGAGCAGTTCGAATGAATCGATGTTCACGTATAAACTTGTGTTGACACGAACGCCGACATCGTGTACTCCTCTACTGTCGCATGTTCCAAGGGATGGTTCTTCTGCAATGCAACAGACGGCATTAAATGGGTGGCATCGTTTTGTCTCGGCCAGGCCGATGACCTCGTGCCTTATCGTTCTTGCTTTTATGAGCAAGTCTTCTATCGAGCACTCGGATCCAAGTATACGTGCATTGTAAGTACAGATCGTCACCATAGTTCTTGATCAAGGCAGCTTCCATTAGCCCTGAGATTTTAGCAGCCTCTCCGTACTCGCCCTACCCAACGCTGCGAAATTGGGAGCTCTTTCGGGGTCGGGGAAATAAGGCCTGTTTTTCCTACTGTGTTTAGCATTTTTTATACCCACGTATAGCTTACTGGGCTCAGAACGCTGGAGCTGGTTGTACTCACGGGGCGCATTACGTAGCCACGCGACTAACCGGCTCAAGATTCCTTATGTGAGGAAGATCCGCGGCCCTTCGCCCACAGCCCACCAAACCTTCCATCCCTCCCGGGTCGGCAAATTGATACCAGAGAAGCCATCGCGAATTTCCTGAACGCCGGAGGATAGAAGGCATGGTGGGCCATCGGCATGGAGATCGATTCTACGTGTGTGCTGCAGGGTGCCTCCGACTACTGCGCCAAACGCTTCTTTTTTATTTAATCATTTTATTTTTATTTATATTTAGATTTTTCTTAATACTATAAATACTTAAAAAAATTATAAGGCCACTTTTACATATAATACGTCTAGGCTCTTATGAAAGCAAAGTCGCTTAAACGTTGCCCACCGAGCAACAGCAACAACGACAAGTTTTATCAACGCAGCTCAACAAAGGCAGCTCCAAAGAATGCATATAAAAATACCGATTTTTTATACCAAGGCTTACAAAAAGTTGTTTTTTGAGTTACCGTTTGATATGCCTGTTGATCGTACTCCACCGGCTCCTCACGAAGATTAACCTCACGGGTGAACCAAGGACGTTAAAAGAAGCACACGCAACCACTTGAGCAAGAAGTATTTCGACAAAGATTTTGCTCCATGCACCATATCCAAACCGTGTCCGGGTTCATTGAAGCACTGACTTTTGTCGCTTATAAAAAAGCGTGTAGCAGTGTCGAAACGAATGCAACCTCATCAGCGCTTATTGACCTAGAAGAAAACCCGTCCTACAAATGGTTTAGTCTGAATGGTATGGAAACTTCACCAGGAAAATTCAGCCTTTTCGTCGACCTATTACCATAGCGATAGAAAAGAGTTCGATAGAGCGACATCATATCATCAAAGCTCTTTTCTGCCGCACTGTACTAGGCAATGAGGTCACCCGATTGAGATGAGAAAGACACATACACATTGATGAAAAAATTTCTACCAAATCATCGTTTTGCCGACGACATCGTCATTTTCCCAGAAAGCACAAACCAAGCAGACGCGACGCTCAGTGAAAGCAGCAAAGCGAGAAAAGTATTAGACTGCGCATAAATCGGAAAAAAATCCATAGAAAATCATTAGAAAACTTATTAATACAGAGGTGATCAAACCAAGCTGGATAGCTCTCTGGATGCAGAAACCACCTCGTACGTGTGTTTAAGGCGTTCACAGAAGATGGAGACTAACATAAAGGAGGAACTATAGAAAAAAAGTAGAGCAGCATGGGTCGTATTTCAGGTTGCTTCAAGAACTTTCTGACCAACTGATAGACAATTAAATCTGCGCTCGCTTTTCCATTTAACAACATTCCCAGCGCTCTGTCATGCAGAAAAGGCATAGATTTATACTTCAACCACGTTAAGGATTCTACGCACTGCTCACAGAACGCTTAAACGATGTTTTCTAAAGTATAACAGGCACAAACAAGATTTAACCGGAATGTGGAACTCAGATCACCGAAGCTCCTATCCTCGGAATCTAGGAGAATACACATCAATAAAGAAACAGAAATAATGGTTATGTAGTGAGAAGAATAGCCGACAGATGTATGGAAAGAGCTGCAGACTGGGACTCTACGAGGATTCAGACATCTCCATGACGACAACCTAAGCGGTAAGCAGATATTTTCGAAATAAAGCCGATTATTTGCATTCGCATCCGCCGTTATTTCACAGATCACAGTGTGCACTCGTACCCGCCTTCATGCCCGAATCAAAGCACCACAATGGTCGACGAGCGCAAGGCAAAGAAGACCATAGAAAATATATGACTGCCAGCATAACCCGAGAAAACGGGCAGTTCAAGTACCTCAGCGAGCAGGTAAATTTCTTTACACTGCAGAATGATTTTGCATTTTTGATTACAAAGCTTTGACTTATCTATCCAAATCGCTTCTTAGATTTAAGCCAAACCCTTTCCGAAACGGTTTCCCATATTTGGACGACCTCTTGTGATACCCAAAGGGCGCGTACAAGATTTCAGGAGATTTCTACAAAAATGTCAACATTAAGTTTATCACCAGAAATAGTGAGCTGATCGCAAGAAACCCATCATCGAAGATGTAAGTACTTCAATTAATTTTAATTATTTTACTATTCTATATCATTTATATTTTATTAAATATTAATGAAACGTATCATTCAAAGTTCGCATTGAATATATCCACCGAATTCAAGAAAAAACCGTTTTGTCTTATTAGATTCATCAGCTCAACATGGATATGAAGGCACTTCTCAATGCCTTTTTGCATCACCGGAGCCTCTGGCGTTGTTTTGTCCGTAAATGCAAGATCGAACTTTTGTACAACTGCACAGGCTCATTCTTGATTGTGAACAGTTACAATAACGTTACATCAAATGCTTTGTTAACACTGGTCTTTTTCAGCGCTATCGCATGGATATTATCTGTTTGCATGGATAAAATACAGATACTCCATTATAAAAATGCGCTAAATGTATTCTTCAAATTCAGACCTGCTGATTGCTTCTTGAGGTTAACGGCGCGAAACCGGGCATGAAGAAGTGTAGACGAGGAAATGGCACCATGTTTACGGCGAGCTTACGAAGATCAGCATTAAGCTATAAGCAAAAAGAAGTAGCCCCATAAAAAAAGAAGTAAGAAGATTTTTCCTAATCACTTACTTGTCCAGGAAAACGTAAGCATGTAGTAATACCACTCATTGTGACAGAGAGAAGATGATTCAAATCGCCGTAGGTAGGAGTACCCAGCTTCAATGTACGGAAGCAAATATCGTATAAAGCCTAGGCGTGAGCTCACTGCGAATAATATTTCATATGTTGCCCTTTTCTTTGCACATTTGTTTTAATGAAAAGCACTGCGACAAAAAAAAACAAAAAAACATCAGTTCAACTTAAGCAATTTATAAGAAGTGAACGACTCCAATACCTTTTACAAAAAAGGTTCAGGAGATCTACTCTCCACAGTAAAAAGAGAAAAGGTAAAAGAAAAAGTCAAAAAGCACAGAAAAAGAAACTATACATTTTTTATGCCATGATGCTTATGAGACACATTCAGACAAGAAG
This sequence comes from Angiostrongylus cantonensis, assembly GCA_009735665.1. Taxonomy (NCBI): domain Eukaryota; kingdom Metazoa; phylum Nematoda; class Chromadorea; order Rhabditida; family Metastrongylidae; genus Angiostrongylus; species Angiostrongylus cantonensis. The sequence continues at coordinate 19,970 of MQTX01000513.1, read as the reverse complement.
ATTTGGCTTTATGGATTGTTGTTTCGTTTATAGAATGACTCATAGGTTTTTTTACTTCACGTCTTATGAGTATGAGGCCAGTCTTCACGTCTACCATGTCGATCTCAACGCTTCTCACTTTCGATTCGTTTTCTCGCATCCATCGTCCATGAAAGTCTTCCAACTTAACTTGTAGCTTCGGCTGTTGTTAAAGGCTTTTCATTCCATGTTGAATGCCGCAGAATGCTGTTCGAGTCGAATCTTCCTGGAGTCCGTCCCAAATCCGGTACCGATTTCCCGATTTCGGAAAGATGACGCTCGGTGCGCCTTGGGCAAGATGAAACCAGAAACGTGCCAGTGCTTGTCGACGTCACTATTGCTGTGTTATCTCCCTTCCTTTTGCATTCCACAAAATTATTACGTATTTTATGGATTTGCCATAATCTGTTGGCTAATTGAATGTAAACTAATAATCAAAAGCTCTGCTTACTTCGTTATCGATGCAGAAGGTCTCGTCGGTGTTCTCTAGAAGTTGACTCACAGAGAGAGTAGCGTTATACGGCTCTACAACCTGAACACCTACCTCATAGTCATTAACCCTAGAAGACCTTTTCAAGTTGCTGGAAATTTACCATATACATTAAAAAAAGGCTATGTTTATAATGGAATGGTGATGAAGTCATTACGTTTCAAAAACGTCTCCGATTTAGTGTTTTAAACTAATCCTTAACACACCAAAACCAGACCGATTTAACTGCTTATCAAATTTTTTTTGCACGTCAAATAACAATTTAGTAGCCTACTGTATCTGAAACTTTCGGGCTGGGCACCACCGAAAACGTATTCATGATACGATCAGGATACTCCTCGCGGATTTTAGAGATCAACAGAGTGCCCATCCCAGAACCAGTGCCACCTCCGAGAGAATGCGTCATTTGAAATCCCTAAATATAAAAAATCGTTGAAAAGAGTGCACCTAGAAATAAAAAAAATACGCCAATGTTCTACAAGATGTGTAAGGAGGTGTGATCAGAAATTCGCCAAATCGCACAGATACATTTTGGGGCGTTATCTTCGTAAAATTGAATCCTTTTCTCATCTTTTTATCAGATTTCTCAACAAAATTCATTCAGCCTTATCTTGTTAAATCAGCAAAAAAACTTTTTGCAAACATGCCTGAAGACAATCGCAATTTTCAGCTTCTTTTCTTACCACATCGAGCACATTGTCAATGAGCTCTGCGCCCTCAGTATAGTGTCCTTTTGCCCAGTTGTTCCCTGCGCCCGATTGACCTGAAACTATATGCTTAAAATATTGAAACACTCTTCTTCAAAGATTTCTTCTTTTTTAGAGCATTTATGTTTATGACTTTTTACACTATCTCAATACTTGAACAACTGGTAACTATTATACATAACTAAACAATAAAAGCTTCCGGCATTGATCAATCCCTTAGGAATGCGCCATGCATTCAACTTCATTATGCACCGGCTGGAAGTGATTGAGTGCATATCTGGCCTTTACAATGACTCGCAATGGCTTACCGATGTATCAAGCTAGTGCTGCTATCCTCCCAGACAAACCTGGTTCCAATTTGCCTCGTAGGGATGGTAAGCTTGGTGAGCCACGAGGCGGAACGGGAATCGATTCCACATGTGTGTTGAAGGGTATATATATATATATATACATATATATATATATATATATATATATATATATGCGTATACAAACCATTGTTTGACATTTTCACGGTCATTCTGGATTTGAACTGAATTTTATGAGGACAGGCTTAAGGTTCTTCAGGTGCTCTGATCTTACACTGTACAGACCTGGAGCTGTTCGATTTTTCACCGACGAAATGTCATGTCGGATTTCAGAAAAGAGACTCGGTGGCACAACATATCCATCCTCCTTTATTTCATATAACGGAGAGTTGACGTGGCTATCGCGGAAATCCGAGTAGTATTTGTGTATGATTTTCTCCATTGCCTTTCTGAGCGCTGTAACTGTTCCGTCTAGGCGTCTGAGTGCAATCATATCTGCCTTGTAATTGGCGAAGCTTCGGTGGGGTTCGCCAGTGCTTTTTCCAGCCTGTGCAGCTTCGACCATTACCACTGCTTCTCTATTTTTAAGATCTTCTTTTATCGCCTGTCTGCATTTTTTCGCATGTCCGGACGACGGGACTACAGGTGATACAGGTGATGATGGTAATTACGAAAAGCAACACCGATGTTTTTTAAAAGTATTTTAGCTCTTCCATGACATAGTTTTAGCTATAGTCAGTTTTCCGAACAAAAAACTGGAACCACGTTCTCAGGCTCAAAGGATCATGACGAGCATCAACCACAAAAATGCGATATGAACTGGGCTATCGGAAAGAAATGTCGCGATACTCGTCAGCCTGCTAGTGCCTGCCGGAATGATGAAATCTCATGTACACCACAGTTGAACATAAAGAAGCATTAGCCAAAAGTCCGCTGCTTTAATTCTATCAAGCCTACTATTTGTTACCAAAGTGATGATTTTCTTTTTTAAAAAGATAACAAATACAAAGATAAGCCCATGGAATTTCGGAAAAAGACATGCAACCGTTGTTGTCGATGTGCTTCCAGAAAGCGATTTGCAGGAAAACATTCCCTCAGAGATGCAGTTTCCACGAATTGTCCCATTTAAGAATAGATTAGACTATGGGCGAAGAATGAAATTTTGCTTAATTTGCAATATTACCAGGTTTTCTATCTTTTTAAATTTTTTCTTTGCACAATTTGTTTAGTTAAATTACGCAACATTTTCTACTTGATTCTTAAGAGGCATCCATCACCAAGTTTTTTTCACCAAGCTACCGAAAGTTTTTTAGAAGAACGGCTGTCAATATGTGCCTGCCTCTTGTTTGGCAGATGAAGAATTTTGCAGTTACCTTGTCAAGGCTATGCTTGTTCGGAAAACTGACTATAGCTAAAAGTATGCCATGGAAGAGCTAAAATACTTTTAAAAAACATCGGTCTATTGGACCAAAAATGATCTAGAAAACGATCTTGCCATGCCAGAAAATATGAAACTTTTTAATATGACTCGCATTCTATCCATAATCTTTTCTTGGCCATTGAATTGTGCATGGTCATTAGAACTAGGATCGTTACGAATACTGCCTCATCATTCTGTCCATTCCAGAGCAAAAGTTAACGTGGACGTTGGACGTTCCTTATCCAGCGCCCTCACTCTTTTCAAGTTCTTCTAGTGCTCTTATTTTTTGGAGAGGTTTCTCACCGGATTCCAACTGGAAAATAATTTGCGAACATTAGATAAAACCTTTCTTTGGATCACTCCATATTATATCCTTCGCGCCAAGCCACATGTCTCAATTACTGAGATGAAGGCAAAAGTATTAGTCAGACAAAAGTGATGAGAGCAGGACAAAAATTGAAAGAAGCAGCGACAGCGAATTGCTCGAAGACGGAGTTAATGAAGAAGGAAGCTCCAAGTAAAAACGAAAAACGACGATGAATGGCTTTTGCAAGACAAATCACATGTTACAAGCATTTGTAATGCAACAAGAACAGTAAGAGTGGCTTAAGACAAAAGTTCTTTCGAAAATGAGGACAAGTGTATGTCTTCTACGATGGTGAGAAAGTTGATATTCTAACACACTCGTAATTCACTGTAGTCCATCATGCAGCTAGGATTTAGCCAGAAACCTTATGTGCATCATATACTATGTAGGTACACATTAAAGGGAGCAAAGATAAAGTGACGAAAAAACAGTGCCGTTGATTACAAAAGGTTGTGCCTTCAGAAGGTTGAACGCTTTATTCGCCATCCAAGTCAACTATGTAAGTTTATAGTTTCCCCAAAATTTCCCAATGTGCGAAGCCAACAAATTTCAAACACAAAGGTGGTGAAAGCATAAAGCTCATTTCTTTCGTGTTGGATCGAAAACTGTCCATGAAAACTGATTATTCAGATTTCTAAGTACCACGAAAGAATTGTGATGCAGGAGAACTAGGAATCGATATTATGTATATAGTGTTTGGCTAAACAACGTGTTTAACCCAAAAAAATCTATTTTTCTATCGGATCACGAAATAGTAGGACAGTCGACTGCAACGAACAACTCACTGGCACATCTACCAATTGATCACTCCTCCTACACATAAAAGTAAAAATATTTATTGAGCAAATCTAATGATAAGCCCTATAAGTAGTGATGGTGGTTCCTAATTCAGCTCTACCACGGTCTCCTTCATAAAGGAATCTCTTGCCCGTTACACGCATGGAAGCGTCGCGGATCCTCAGGTGATGGATAAAGTGTTGATCGCAGAACGAAAACTGATTTTACATTTCCATAAGATGTGGGTGGATCCAGAGAGTGAACTGCTCGATTCTTCTGCGCTGACTTGCCACATACCTTCTGTGTCTGCTAGGATATATTCATAAATGTGCGCTTTGGTGTGTTCTCGTTTATACGGATTGTATCTCAGCACCTAGTTGGGCTGAAAGTCTACAATTAAGTGGAAGGGATGTTTATGTGAGGCGGTTCAGTGTCGCCTCGAACAAATAAGCTTTCCGCCTGCTCTCAGAGAAACTGGCAAGATACCTTTGAGTATACTCAACCACTATCTTTAAAGAACAACAAGTTAAAAACCCTAACCCAAATACCCATGCCCACCCACCCACACTAAGAGGATACCCACCCACCAACCCTTAGCTTAGGCCTAAGCTAAGGGTATGCTCCGCATAAAAGAACACCTAGTCGGTAAACCTAAATTAGAACCAAGAACTCCACTAAATGTACATAGGATGCGGAAAGATAACGGTGAAGATATTGAAGCAGAAGCTGCTATCCATACGCAGGCATCCAAAACATCTGCACACAGAACTCCTGAAACGTTTTGGACCAATTCCAAAAATCCAAAAATGAACCGCACGGAAGGGTGTCTTGTTCACACGTGACCTGGCGCTATACCTCAGGCTGATCCAATGACCTAACACAGGCACAGTCCTTGCCTGTGTAGTACTCACTGCGGCTGCTATCCACCAACTAACTTAGATACTTACAACAAACAAACAGTAGGGGTTTAAATGAAGCTGTTTCTTATGCGAATACAAATTCATTTGTTAAGTTTTATCTGCTGAGGTTATGAAAGTGTTTGGTTGAGTAGATCGCATCTCAATTTGACCATTCCAGGCTCTGAAGAGGGCGAAACCGCCAATGCGTCAGCTATTGTATACTAATAAGCTCTATAATAACAACCTCGTGTCTGCTTATTGAAATGAAGCATCGAAATATCAATCAATGCCGAGTTTAATAGGAAGTCGGTCTTGGGAATCAGTGCTGTATTTTGCCAATGAATTAAAGTATAACTCGTTCTAATGTTGACATCGTGACTTACCAAAGATGTAGTTGTCGGGATGAAACAGTTGCCCAAATGGTCCAGCCCGTACAGAGTCCATGGTTCCAGGCTCAAGATCCACTAGTATGGTTCTGTAGAAAACAGAGCAATGTTAACAACTGACATTTTAAAAACCACCTTAAAAGGAAACTAAGAATTTTGATCTGTTTCAATAATACCCTGTCTTTTTATCATTTGTTTTCAGCATCGCACAGATTGTTGTTGAATTGGAGTCAACTTATTGATTGAATAATAAAATGACGACTTAGGAGTTGAATCAACGGTGAATGAATTAGTGCGCCACTAGCTTTCAACAAATCATGCACTTTTGGGAATGCAATGGAATGAGTTCCTCGGCATGCAACATGATACAGCGACTGTCAATTTGGGACACAATGAATAAATCAATTCCGAAACTTGCCGTCATCTTGAAGAACCCTAGGTTCAAGGTCATAAACTCCCTCCGATCCGAGAAAGCCGGTGAGTGCTCGTGGTACCAACTGATAACACCAATGCATGGACTCCTCGGACTCCAGCGGAAAAAATCTTGCCAAATCACCAACATTTCAGTTAAATGGCAGTTATAGTGAGGCCGTACACTTCTTTGCGAGAACGAGTCACTTATGCACTCTGATTAAGGCACGATTAAAAGCTTTGGCTTCAATGTAGGAAAGCGAATTTTTATTTACAAAGGCTTTTCTATTAGACTGCACACCTACCACAGTGTTTTAGATCAGAGAACAAACACTTCTAGTATCTATGTGCAATTTTCCATGGCTAGATTTGAAGAACAAAATTTTTGGGAGTTGGCACCGACAAATAGTTTTTGTCGTCTGTGTGCCCTAATTTGCACAGAGAATAGACGATTTTGAGCAAAGTTTTCACGTTAAATATCAATGTTGCTGTTTTCTTCTATTTTAGGGTGAACTCCGACGAAATTCATCTTCTCATTAGCAACTCCCCTTAATGAACCCGTTATTTTGTGTCAAACAGAAAAGTTTCTGGCATAGTTCGTCGTTAGAAACAAAAAGAGGTTCCGAAAAACTTCAGAAAGTGGAAACGTAGAGTAAGTGGATTACGAGCGCCCACATAACCTGAAGGAACCACTTCAGAAAGCTGACTTCGATTCTGGGTATGACACATTCGAAAAGGATAATGAATAAACCATGCCTCATTTCCAACACATCACAACAAAACATCCGCCATTTCAGCGACAAAGAGCCTTACTTTGAAACTCATCTGTGCGAAATGTAGCGCTACTCTGTGCGTTCACAATATGCCTGTCGTTTCTTTTGAGATTACCACTTGTTGTGTCCAGTACAACAGTGCTTTTTGGTCAGATGCCATTTGTTAAATTTTCGAAGCGTTCATTTTAAAAACCATGTCAGACTACACCTTGGAACGTATTTGTTCGATGCAACCTCGCTATAGTAGACCGAGATGCGTTCCAGCTGAAGATCGGAATCTCCGACATAGTGTCCATTAGGATCGATGCCATGCTCATCCGAAATAACTTCCCAGAACTGAAATTACAATACTTTGAAGAACATAAATAAGCTGATTGACTAACCATATATCAAATTGCAAAGACATGGCTAGATTGTTTTTTATTCAATTTTGCTGCGGTGTACAAACTCGATTTCATCTTCACAGTTTTCAACATTAAAAGAATGATGGCTATTCGCTTATAAACACTCAGATCCATAAAGCATCAGAGCTGAATGAATGCATATTTAGCGTCTGAAGTGACTTGTGGCCTGCATAATATTTAGTCAAGTGATTCTATGCTCCCATAAATAATGGTGGCAGTTTACCGACACCGAAAGAATATAGGGCTTAGCTGTTCCAACAAACGAGACCGGGCAGGCGACAACGTATACATTTTGGGCGTTTTCAGCCACTTCACTACACACGCTCTTTCCTAGAACGCAAATCAGTTGCACAGTTTTTCAGGGAGATTAAAACCTTTCGTATCCACGTACATCATCAAATACAAGATATTGATTACACTAAGAAATCTGAAAGTGCAAAAACCATACCAGGATTCAAATTTATCGATCGCACAAATTTTGTGATAAAGAGAAAATATTGCTCTTCTTCAGCTTTCTACCTAGTCTTCTATGTTATCAACGCTCTGAAGAGTTTTATTGAAAGAATACAACTTGAGAAAAATCTTGCCAAGACAAAATTGCAATGTCTCACTATTTCATTACTTTCGAATAAAACGTTAGATGAAACGAGGCAGTCTTCCATCTTAACAATAGGCCTGGCTCTAGTATGAGTAACTCTTGATCATTCTAGACCACTAACCGGAAGGGGTAGCACAGTGGCTAGTGATGCGCCCTAGCAGAAACCAGATTTGAGGGTTCGACGCCTCAACCAAGCTCTTGCCTCCGAGCCAGCTGGGGTCCCTCTCTTAGGTTGCAAGAAGAATTGAACCCGTCAACATTCTACGACTAAAGGAGAAGAGATCGTTAAGCAGCAACGGAAATAATGGGCGAAATGTAGAAAGATCTTTGGAAGATGAATGCGAAGAAGACGAGCCAAATGTAACAATGGCCACTCGCACAGTACCGGATCATGCAAAACAAATAAAAAAAATTACTGTAGTTACAAAACTGTATCGCAAAAAGAGAGTTACCTTGGAACCGATTTGATTTCCACACTGTCCGGCTTGAATGTGAACGATCTCGCGCATTATACCGCACACAACTGCACGTTGAGTCCCAAGCAGACACTAGCCGATAGTTATCCATGAATTTCTGAAACTAATGGCGATATGTCTGCTTCGCTGACGAGTCTGTACTGCCTTCTTCCGAGATATGAAATAAGTCCACAAACTGGGGCGATAATTCTCGCAAATTCACACACTATTTCCTGCTTTCATCGTTGTCCACCCCATCGCCAACATCTTCGTCGTTGTTTGTCGACCTCTCCGTAACTCGCTCTTCTTCAGGATCTATGGATAAGATATTCATAGCAAAATGCACGCTATATAGAGTGAACCCTGAACCCAATACGCAATCACTCCTCATTATTTCGGCTATAGTAGTAAATTTTCGATGTCTCCTACGGCACTCCAACTCTCCCATAATGATTGGTGATTGCCTGGATCTATTCGTGAAGACAGTATTCTGCATGCAACTCCGCGTGCATTAAGAAAATTTTGCGCAAGAAAAACATCGGTAAAGACCTGAAGGATATTTGAGCTAGAGTTTTTATAAATACAAGGCTTTTATCCTAAAAACAAGTGAATGTTATTAGGTGAGTTCAAGACGGGCATCCAAGTAATTTTTCGTCTTTAAATGATCACGACAGAATGCGGGCAATTGCGCTGCAAGATTACACCGTGCTAGACAGAATTACAGCATAACATCGATAATCTTGTTAAGTGCTACGTCAGTTATAACAGATCGTTTTTACAGAACGGTAATTAGTAAAGGCCTGTCATTACTGTAGGGCTCTCGTTCCTGTTTAGGATGACTCGTTTGAAAAGTTTGTAGACAGCAGACAGAAAGCGGATTGCCTGTATCGTGTAGGTGGCCCTTCTTGAACAACAACACGGTCTTGCTAGTCTTCCACTGAGTAGGAACCTTGCATTCAAACAGGTAACGTGTAAACAGCCAAGCCGCTGTGCTTACGAGGACTGCTCTCCCGACCTGGTGCAGTTCGATTTTCACCGACGAAATGGCATGTCGGATTTCGGAAGGGAGAACCGGTAGAACAACATACCCATCCTCTTTTGTTTCATAAGACGGGGATGGACGTGGCTATCGAAGAGATCTGAGTAGCAATCGTGGATGATTTTCTCCATTGCCTTTCTGGACGCTGTTATTGTTCCGTCTGGGCGTCGGAGTGCAATCATCTTGGTTTTGTAATTGGCGAAACTTCGGCGGGCTTTGCAAAAGCTTTTCCCAGCCTCCGCTGCTTCGACCATTACTACTGCTCTTCCCTCTTTAAGATCTTTCATTGCCTGTCTGAATTGTTTCGCATGTTCGGACGTTAGTTCACGGTTGCCTGCAGCTCGTGCAATTCCACGCTGGCGTATTAGCTTGAGAGTTTTTGGAGACAGACGTCTCTTGGTGACCTTCGAACACTCAGCTTTCATGGCGCTATCGTGAGGATGTTCAATGAGCCGATCGTGTTCCTCGTCGATGTTGTCGACAACGGCATCTTCCCAACAGCCGACTAACGAGTTTAATAGAATAGAATAATTTTCAACGTACTCGGAGGTGAGGCGTGGTTTTATACAGAAGAAATTTTAAATGCTTTATTTCTTTTTCCAAAAAAAGTTCTTATCCATAGCTAACAGCCGCAATTAAATAAACATGATCCATAAGTCAAGTGAAGCATAAGACGCCGTTCTCCACCGGTTGATAGGAGATTCTCAGATAAAAAACTATGTTGGTCAGAATTATAAACCAGCAAATATAAGCAGTCATTGATTACCTATGAATGAGAGCAAAGTTGGCAGAGGTTGGCAGAAATATCAGAGGATTCAATGCTCTTGTGATCGCAACATCCAAAAACATTTGAAAGTGTGACACCTAAAAGAGATGAGCCCGTGTACTATTAGATTTTCCAATTGAGCACTCGAAAAATCTCCACTCGTCGTTGTCACAATTCATGGTCGCCTAGTGAGCATCGTACAACACACAGCGGATGTGTGCTGGTTTAAATGCTTTTTCTAAATGAGTCGTTTTCTTGTTAAACAATCGCGAGGATGTTATACCACATAAATTTGGTTCCATACAAAGCATATACGATACAACATCACCTGTTGCTTCGGAAGCATCACCTTTCCGAAGATCAGCTGCTTTTGTATTCTACGTGTTTTCTATGGGAGTAAACGTATGCTGTTTAACCTCGCCAAAGTCTACGTCATGTCATCACCACTGCAGCCGCTCGCCGCCCTTGTGGGTCAGAGGGAGATTTGCCATCACACGACTAGTTTGTTAAAGAGACGGCGATAAATCCTGATACTGGTACTGGTTTACTCTCAGGTGGGTGTTATGATCAAAACGCCTGACTCCTTCTCAGTTTAGAAAACACAAGCGAGTAGACGAATGTCCCCGATGTACATAGCAGCCCAACATCCTGGAGCACCACCCAGCCACTATGAGTCTGTAAACCATTAAGAGAAATATCATTATATAAATGATAAGTTCCATCGATACTTCCAGCGAATAAAATCGAAAAATCGAACACTATCTACAAACCATGCAGCGCTGTGGGGAATTTTGACAACTCAAACAGAACAAAACTAGGAGAGAAAGAAATTGAGTTTAAATGGGTGTGGTGGTGAATGCTTTACTCGCCGGAAAGGACAATGGCTCGTTCGTTCCCCACTGCAGACACCTGCGGTCCGGAGATTTGCAAATATCTGAGTATAGTTTTAGTTACATTTCGCATTATACCCTGCTATTAAAAACGGAAGACAGTAAATAAAACGGTTAAGATTGAGTTTAAATGAATATTCTATGCTAGCATGAATCACGTGTGACGACAAGAATGAGCGTCACGGTCAACACAGCAAGCGGTCAAGAAATAAGAAAAAGCCTGCGAAAGAACACCTAGAATACGCTCATTTTGGACGAACACCTTTCTTGAATACCATTTCTGAATGCGCTAACAAGATTGAGAGTAAGCGGAGCACATGTAAAAGCATAGGCAGCAGACAATGATAATGTGATTTAAATACTAACATCATAAACTGTTGTAGAATATTGTTCCTAAAATGAATAGAACAAGTTGAAATTGCTTAATGATAAAAGATCACTATTTTGCAAGTTTGGCAGCGAAACAACTAACCAATGCTCATACCTGGAAAGAAAAACGCGTTCCTTATTTTCGAAGGACTGCCCAATTACTTGAGAAGCTTTTTTTTTGCTAATTCCATAGCCGCTAAGGTCTATAGGTAACCTATACGCCATCTGTCCAGCAATATTACTTGGACTCACAAGTATTTGCCGGCTCATTTCACAGTCGAAATTGTATTCCCAAAAACGGAACGGTTGAGTAAGCCATATTATGTTCAGAAAAATACGATATCTTGCTCGAAGGCATTGTCATTGTTTTTCCAGGGCAAAATTTCTATTTAAAAATTAGCTCGAGTTTCTAAAAGTTTCAATTTTTAAAGAGTTTGAGGCAAAAATAGTATTGCTGAGAAGTTGTATGTAGTTCTAAATGTAGCATAATATGGCCCCCTTTGTAAAAACATCACGTAATCAAATACGCAACATAAGTTACTAAAAAATAAACGAAGTTATTAAGAAAAATATTCCTGATACGAATAGGTTATATCGGTATGCTTAAATCTAACACGGTAAAATTACTTGGAAGAAACACCTACGACTCAGCCTTGAATAACTGCTACTCAATTGGACAGCAATTGCGTTCGCGAGATCGCAGCCTGTGCCCTTGTCAGCTGTAAAAGAAAACCTTCATAATATGTAAAGGGTGTTAGCATTATGGGCACAAAGCTGAACCTGAAGATGACTGTCTTTTCAACTACTTTCGCTGAATACGTTGCTACTGTAGATGCACACTTTGCAGCATTTGCACTCCTTGTTTAAAAAATGGATATTGCTGTCCACCAATTCCAAAGTACTTTCCTTGATAGGCGGACTACGAATGAGATGAAATGAAGATATACAACACATTAGTGTTACGTTAGGAATTAGCTAGAGATTCAAACGTGTTGCTGCTACATTGGGGATTCTGGCAAAAGAGTTTTTAGAGCTACTATCGAAAGTGCCAAATTTTCCCTCAAAATGAAAAAAAAAACACCACTAGGACACAGCATTTTTAAAATCACAAAACTATAAAAATGCTTGAATGGATCTGCTTTTTATGAATATCAAGCTCTTCCTTCACTGCAAAATAGACGGGTGAACGTACATGAGGCGATCAAGATTTTTGAAATAGAAATACAAAGATAAGAATTCCTAAATGTAGACTTAGTTTGATAACTAGTACATATTAGCAAGAAAAAAGTAGACAGTTAGATGATTGGCACAAGCACGGCCACTTCTTGATGGAAGCCAAGATTGATAAAGGGTAAAGGATAAAGCTCTCGGCGTTGATCAATCCCTGAGGGATGCGTCATGCATTCGACTTCGTTAAGTATCGTTGGAGGTGATTGAATGCATATCTAGCCTTTACAGTGACTCGCCATGGCCTGACGATATATCGAGCCAGTGCTGCGATCCTCCAAGACAAGTTTGGTACCAATTTGCCGATCCCGGAGGGATGGAAGGCTTAGTGGGCCACGGGCGCAGGGATCGATTCCACGTGCGTGTCGCACTTGCGCCTCCAGCCACTGTGCCACACGCGCCCTATCAGGATTCTAGAGAACCACAATGGCTTAATCAGCAAATTTCCGAAAAGTGGTAATTATACTGGGTCCCTCATAACAATTGAGGACGGGCCTTTCAAGTATCAAATGAGTAAGCAACCGTGAAGCAGGACCATCACAAACTTTGAGTGTGTTCTCATGATATCGCATTCTCCTTGCTGAATTCATCAACGCATTGTCAAAAACCCATCTCTTCCTGTTTCAATTTGTCTATTTGTCCTCGCCGTTGAGTGCGAGTTCGCAGCTCGAGATGTCACAGACATTAGGGCAAATTCGCGTAACCGTGCTGGCAAAATTGAAGCGAAAGAATTTACTTTCGTGGCCATTGTGCTTATGAGATTAGGGACTTGAGCATTTAATACTATTGTCCGATCACTTAATCCTTCTATCGATGCCACCACTTCTTGTTGGTCGATAGAGACAAAAGGATGAGCCATCTCCAAATGCAATTAGTTAAACTATTGAATTTTACAAAGGAATTAGGAATATAACTTTCTACCGTTTGTAAGCGGCGGTTGTTGCGCACTGGTCGGAAGCGCCATCCTATACACAAATGGGATCGATAACCACGCCCCAGGCGCACCGACCCCTCTATCCCACCGGGTTCTGCAAATTGATACCAGACTAATGCTGGAGGAAAACAGCACTGGCTCGATTCAGCGGACAGAGTGTGAATTCTGTGCGGTTGGTTTTCACGCGACATACTCAGTAGAAGCCGCACAAAAAGCCATGAGTGTGCAAAGAAGGCATTCTGTGCTCAATGTGATTGAAATCCTGGCTTAGCATTTCCCCTATTTCTTTAAGGAGGTGTTTGGCCGAATAGATTAGTGTCAACTTGGCTTTCCAGGCTCTGAGGAAGGCGAAATCCGCCGAAACGTCAGTTTTAATGGAATAAAGAATAACATAACATCTCACGTTTGCTCGACAAGAAAACGAAGAATTACTTGAGCAATGCCGAGGCTAATAGAAAGTCGGTCGTAGAATTTATAAAGACAGACTTTCAAAAAAAATCAACATTACCTTGTCATTTGATTTCACAAATGATCAGTCGTAGATAACAAGGCTTCACGGAAAAATGAATGCATGTATATATGTGATATATGTAGTATATATAAGTATATGTGTACATGTTTGTATGTATGTATGTAAATATATGCATATTGGCACGTGGAAAATGCTTTGCTCAAAGCAATATAGAAAACACTAAAAGATAGAAATTCCCTCGATAAGTCGACCCACCGCTCGACAAGGATTCGATCAGCAGAGTGCGTGATAGCGAAAGTCCCGGAGTGGGGACTCGATGGCATATAAACGCAAGTCTCAGTAAGGATGGATAATTATTTTGCCTGTAGTGTATGAAATGGCGGACAGTGTGAAAAACGAAGAGGAAGCAACTCCAACTGCAAATCAACAACCTCCGTCAATCCCTGCTGCGGAGACGGATATTGCTCCTTCATCAGGATCTTCAAAGAGGTCAATTCCTCACGAAGCACCCAAAAAAGAAAGGTGCGTCGGGCTTTCTGAAATTTCCGAGACAGAAAGCGGATTGGGCGACGGAAGCCTACATCGTGTAGGTCGCCCTTCTTGAACAACAACACGGTCTAGCTGGTCTTCCGCTGGGTAAGGGCCTTGCATTCAGACAGGTAATATGTCAAGAGCTGAGCCAGTGTGTTTACGAGGACTGGCGGAAGGTTTTTTAGAAGTTCTGATCTTATCCTGTCCCGACTTGGTGCTGTTCGATTTTCACCGACGAGATGCCATGTCGGATTTCGGAAGTGAGAGCTGGTGGTACGACATATCCATTCTGTTTTATTTCATATGACTGCATATGGACGTGGCTATCGAAGAAATCTGAGTAGTATTCGTGTATTATTTTCTCCATTGCCTTTCTGGACGCTGTTATTGTTCCGTATGGGCGTCGGAGTGCAATCATCTTGGTGTTGTGATTGGCGAAGCCTCGGCGGGCTTTTCGAATGCTTTTCCCAGCCTCTGCAGCTTCGACGATTACCCTTCTTTCTTTAAGGTCTTCTTTCATTGCCTGTCCGAATTGTTTCGCAGGTTCGGACGTTAGTTCGCTGTTGCCTGCAGCTTGTGCGATTGCACACTTTCGTATTAGCTCGAGAGTTTCTGGAGACAGTCGTCTCTTGGTGACTTTGAGCTCTCAGCTTTAATAGCGCTAATGTGAAGGTGTTCAATGAGCCGATCGAATTCCTCGTTGATGTCGTCGACAACGGCATCTTTCCAGCAGCCGACTAGTGAGTTGAATAAGCCCCAGTTTTTGGTGGTTCTGGTACTTCGGTTTTTGAATTTAGCAGCTTTTTTTCCTTCGCGTGAGAAATAAAATCTTGGACGAAGGAGACGGTAGTCTGATCCCGTGTAAAATTTTGGGACATCAGCGACATCGGTTAGGCAAAACTTCCTATTTACTATGATGTAGTCTATTTCGTTATGGTACTCTCCATTGGGAGATTCCCACGTCCATCGTTGACAGTGAGGCTTCTGGAATTGCGTGTTACCACGGATGATCTTAGTCGCCATGATGAACTCAGAGAGCCGCTCACCCTGATCGTTTCATTCTAATCCGTGGTTCACAATGTGACGTTCCTAAGACGATCTTCTTGGCCCGATCTTGGCATTGAAATCTTCATTGATGACCTTGAAGAATGTATGGTCCTCTCTGCAAAACCTCTCCAAGTCCATGTAGAACGCTTCGACTTCTTCTTCGCCATAGCTTGATGTTGGCTCATGAATGACGAAGATTATCAAAACCGGTATTGATCCACATCTTTTTAATCGTAAACGTCCGATTCGACCACCGATCCGATGGTCAACGACAGTGACAATGTCGTCAGAAACTTTTGTTGTGGTAAATAACTTAACAGACCCTTCCTTCAATAGCATGGGCAGAGGAGCACTTGAAAGCAATCGGTGCTACTAGCCTTTATTGCAGGCTTTTGGCCGAATTAACTCGTAGAATACAAACCGTGTAAAGCGTGAACGCACCGACACACGCATGCACTAATACGCCTAGCAAATACAGAAATTATGTGCCAAACCGGCGCAGCAGAAACAGGTAGTCCATCTCCCCGATCCACCTGCGTCTCAGGGAAGCAAAGTCGCTTTTGGTCCGCGATCGACCCCCTATCCGCCACCTGGGAAGGCGCCACGTACCATTGCGACAAACCGGCTCGACATCCCTCATATGATGGAGATCCGTGGAAAAAACGGAGTATAGGTTTTGAATTCGATTTCAACTTCAATGTGCAATTACAGGCAAGCTCGTCAATTTACCATAAGGGGCATATCACAGTGGTAGTAATGGTGATCATCACGTGTGCAGCAATGGTTCAGTCCCGCTCTGATCTCACCGAGCGTTTGATCGCTTTAAGGTCGGAAAATTGAGAGCGGATATGTGCGGGAAGAAATTACGCTGTACAATCCAAGTGCGAACCTTCCAGCCCGGCTATCTCATGGTAACATAGGATTCGATTCGATCAGCATTCCACAACATTGAATATGAAAGGAAAATCCTCAAGCAGCACGCGAAGTTGCTCTTGTGAAGTTTCTGAAATTTCCAGGTTTTCGTCTCTCGGTTGGTGTGATGGGTGCGAAACATGTGTCAAACGGGTTATACGAGTAATAGGTGTATTTTAGTGCGTGTTTTATTGGTAGCGGTAAAACCGATGCTGCAGCATCCCGCAACGTATCGAAAAGAAGGACGGTGCTCCCACATGGCCAGAACCGTGATTTGCAAATTTATAGGAACAAATAATAAAAGTTTTTTTATCAGCTGTGGGAATGCTTTGCAACAGAATGTGTTGCCCGCATTACATTTTCTCTCCATTTGAAAGTAATCAACGAAAAATTCGTGTTCATTACGTTGTCTGTTAAGCAGCACATTACATAATTCTCGAACCCAAAACGTGTGATCATCTAAGCTGACAAAACTTTTCATTCTGGCAGTACAAACAGTGTTTATGCGCTTCTCGAACCATTCTTTTAACGGATAGTCAGCGAAGTAATCTAATAGAGCAAGCTACATAAAGCGAACAGGACGAACACACTAAAAAATAAAAATTTCCTCGATAAGTCGACCGAGCGCTCGACAACGATTCGATCAGCAGAGTGCGTGATAGCGAAAGTCCCGGAGTGGGGACTCGATTCTTCGTCATTCATGAGCCAACATCAAGCTATGGCGAAGAAGAAGTCGAAGCGTTCTACATGGACTTGGAGAGGTTTTGCAGAGAGGACCATACATTCTTCAAGGTCATCAATGAAGATTTCAATGCCAAGATCGGGCCAAGAAGATCGTCTTAGGAACGTCACATTGTGAACCACGGATTAGAATGAAACGATCAGGGTGAGCGGCTCTCTGAGTTCATCATGGCGACTAAGATCATCCATGGTAACACGCAATTCCAGAAGCCTCACTGTCAACGATGGACGTGGGAATCTCCCAATGGAGAGTACCATAACGAAATAGACTACATCATAGTAAATAGGAAGTTTTGCCTAACCGATGTCGCTGATGTCCCAAAATTTTACACGGGATCAGACTACCGTCTCCTTCGTCCAAGATTTTATTTCTCACGCGAAGGAAAAAAAGCTGCTAAATTCAAAAACCGAAGTACCAGAACCACCAAAAACTGGGGCTTATTCAACTCACTAGTCGGCTGCTGGAAAGATGCCGTTGTCGACGACATCAACGAGGAATTCGATCGGCTCATTGAACACCTTCACATTAGCGCTATTAAAGCTGAGAGCTCAAAGTCACCAAGAGACGACTGTCTCCAGAAACTCTCGAGCTAATAAGCCAGCGTGGAATAGCACAAGCTGCAGACAACAGCGAAGTAACGTTTAAAGTTACAAAACAATTCAGACATTCAATGAAAAAAGATCTTAAAGACAGAAGGGTAATGGTCGAAGCTGCAGAGGGTGCGAAAAGCATTCGCAAGCCCGCCGAAGCTTCGCCAATTACAAGACCAAGATTATTGCACTCCGACGCTCAGACGGAACAATAGCAGCGTCCAGAAAGGCTATGGAGAAAATCGTCATCGATTACTACTCAGATCTCTTTGATAGTCACGTCCATATGCAGTCATATGAAACAAAACAGGATGGATATGTTGTACCACCAGCTCTCGCTTCCGAAGTCCGACATGCCATCTCGTCGGTGAAAAATTGAACAGCACCAGGTCCGGATTGGATAAGATGAGAACTTCTAAAAAACCTTCCGCCAGTCCTCGTAAACACACTGGCTCAGCTCTTGACATATTACCTGTCTGAATGCAAGGTCCTTACTCAGTGGAAGACCAGCTAGACCGTGTTGTTTTTCAAGAAGGGCAACCTACACGATGTAGGCTTTCGTCGCCTAATCCGCTTTCTGTCTGTTGTCTAAAAACTTTTCACACGAGTCATCCTAAACAGGATTGAGAAAACACTAAACGAAGGACAGCCATGTGAAGTGAGCAAGGAGGGTTTCGAAAAGGACTTAGTACGATGTACCACAATCATATGATGACAGGCCTCATTGAAGTATCGCGAGAGTACAAAAGACCGCGCTGTCTCACTTTCATCGATTTACAGAAAGCCTTTGATTCAATTGAGATTGAAGCAGTCATGGAAGCCCTTGGTACTCAAGGAGTCCCCACTCAGTACATAAAAATTCTTCGTGAGCTGTACAAAAATTTCGCAACCCAGATTTCACCATTCTACAACGATATTTACGTTGTCGTCAGAAGAGGCGTAATGCAAGGCGATACATTCTCTCCAAAATTATTAACCGCCACCCGCCAGAACGTCATTAAAACATTGGAATGGGATAATATAAAAAAAGAGCTCTCGGCGTTGATCAATTCCTGAGGGATGCGCCATGCATTCCACTTCATTAAGCATCGTTGGTGGTGATTGAGATAAAGATTCCACAAGACTATTGCATACTCTTTTGCTTGGCAAAATAAGTAGACCTCTCGAATAACTTCTTTGCGATCAATATAGAGAATAGTGTCGGCGATTTGTTATTGCTGGAAAAGACACGGTTTTAGCGAAAAGCAGACTCTTTTGCCAAAAATATTCATTGCCCAAGTTTCATTCGCAGAGAAAAAGCTAATTTAAACATCCACTGAGAAAGGCGAAGACGTCAAAACGTTAGACGAGAATAACTTGCCATCAAAATTGCGTTTGCTTGACAATCTAAAAACCAAGAATCGTTTCGTTTTTTGAAAATCTTTGAGTCATTGTTAGAGACCGACAGCACAGAGTTTTACATGAGTGAGGATTATGCACGGCTTATTTGGGAAAGTCCGCCTGAGTTATGGTGCGTGATCACGCGTTTTTGCAAGACACTCCTCCTTGTGGTCCCTTTCTGAATGATTGAAAGTTCTCCAACACGCTTTAAGAATTCTGCGCACAGATGTTTTTGAATTTTCCACCAGAATAGTTGCTTCTATTTGAAAATCATCTCGGTTACGTTTCCGTAGCCATTTCGCGCCTTGTGCAGCAATGTTTGGTCTGACCTTAAATTTACCTTCTATTTCAAAATCATCTCGGAGACAGAATAGACAGAACCATTTCACTTAATAGTTCACTTCGCATTAGGAATTATGAAATTCTTCAGGTAATTGAGAGGCTGTTTGTTGGCACGTCCAATTTTTACATGCTGCCACTATCATTTCGTGGTCTTAACAAAAGTGTAGCTCACATCTTCATCCATTGCAGAGGTACTATTCCTGTTGTGCCACCAGATCTTGCGTGTTCTCTCTTCTCTGAGCTTGTAAATTTTGGCAATATTTTTCACCATACAATTTTTTATGCTATGCTGTTTTTTAACAGTGCTATCAGCATGAGAAATCCTGTCAGATTATCTGGTGTATGGGCAGTTCAGTTTTTCTCTGGTTTAAGAATTATGTCATTTTCCGTTTAGTACACAGCGATATATATACGAACATTTCGCTTGCTTCTAAATGAAGAGAAATCGTAATGCTGACTGAACATTCTGCTGCAAAGTATATTCACACAGTTGATAAAAAAAAACTTTTATTATTTGTTCTTATGGACTTGCAAATCACGTATGTTTTGGCCAGGTGGGAGCATCGTCTACTTAATGAAGTCGAATGCATGGCGCATCAATCAGGGATTGATCAACTCCAAGAGCTTTATCCTTTTATTTAGAATCCTGAGACCTAACTGGCCAAACTCTGCCCCAAGTTTTCGCTACCACTGGCAGTTGCAGCCCTTCTTGATCA
>MQTX01000512.1:0-32718 GCA_009735665.1 Angiostrongylus cantonensis | reverse complement strand
AGCCGATCTGGATTGTTGATCCTGGACTGCAATAGACTGTACTTACCTGCCTGAAACATCAAACGTCATTGGCCTCGTTGTTTCACAAGGAAGTAGTAAACTGTTCTACTGCTACGCGTAGTTCATCGCATAAGCCATCGTTGCTGTGCGACTTAAGTCAAACCTGAACCGCTATTGTTCCTGAAACACTGAACGTATTTGACCGAGTAGAATATAAAGGTCACATTGCGGTATCTGGTGTGCGACTGCGATATGGCCATGGCATGGACATTAAGCACTATTGCTTTGATAGATAGAGGACTTTTAACTAGAGGGAAGCTTTCTTTACAACCGCCCGACTTATTTAGGGGCCATGATGAAATTTTGTTAGCCTTTTGACAAAGGGATCTTGCAATATGCAGAGGCTTAGGAGGGATCTGAAAAAATATAAGACTAAAAGGTGAATAAAAAAATGAATAAAATAATGAGTGCTCTACTACGTCTACTTTAGTAATTGGTCGATTTATCGACAACTTCTATAAACCAAATTTTACTTAACCTGCGCCCGAACAATCAATTTGTTTTAGATTGTTCGCCTTACAGGAGAATGTTGTAATGTTTTGTAAGCGAGCGTTTAGGTGCCCTTTAGCTTCTTCAGAGCTACAGTTATCTGACCCGATTATCCAGAACCGTTCATTCTCTTGGCATGAGTCTTCGCAGTCGCATCGAGTTGAATCTATTGTGGTGTCGCACCACTCGAGTGAAATGCCTTCACAAGACGTGCCATACTAGACGGTTGTTAACTGATTTTCTAGCCCTGCATCGATCTCTTTACATTACTCGAGAATCATTACCTGATTTGTAACTTCATCTTTTTTGCGTTTCTTAATGGAAAAGCTTTTTTTTTTCAAACTCTATACAATTACATGTCGTTGCAAAAGTCGTTTTATACGCCTTTGCTTTGCATAATGAACTTATAAAACAGTACATGTTTGGCCGCCTCATTGGTTAGAAGAAGATGAAGTTCCGCAGCATTTCACAGGGTAAAGTTGCACCAAAAGGAGGTAATGCTAATCATTTATGGAATACTACTGGTTTAATGCAATACAGCTTTTTGAATTCTTGTAACACGATTACGAGAGAAAAGCATGTGTAGCCAGCAAGACAAACCAGAGTCTTCAACGGTTGCGTCGCTCGTTAGTTAGCAGAAAGTTCCCAATCGTTCTCAACGATAACGCTAGCCAACGATCACATGGCGCACGCCAAGAAGTTGAAGGAACTGGACTACAAAACTCTGCGGAATAACTTCCGTTGCGAATAACGCATTGAAAACCATGCCGCGACCGAAAATACATACAACGAATTGGTTCGTTTTCCTACTCATCAATGGGTTATAGCGGCACCCAGCTTCAGAGAGGGCTGGTCTCGCATTATCAACGTATCACAACTTTTCATCAAAAATACGATTATACCATATTTTTTGGCGACGACAGATCTCTTAAACACAGTTAGGGAAGATTACCACTAAGCCCGTAGTTTTCTTCAAGCGAAGAAACGATAGTGAATGACCTATTGGCGTCCTTCTCGCACTATCGCTATGGAGTGACCTGTTAAAACAAACGTACGTTTTATTTTTAGACCTCCTTTCATTCTAACCACTAAATGAATAACTGACATCGTACTGTATTGGTAAACCGAAAAAACTTTTACTAGATATTATTGTATTTTTGTGCTTGTATTTTTCATGCACCTTTATTGTCTGTACAATCACACTTTCTACTTATTTTTAACTTTATTGTGGCTAACATTTTGGCGCTGTCGGATTTACGGCTTCGTATTCAAGTTCACACGGCTCATGAAAACCACAGACGTCTAAAGACTATAACCAGAAGAAGTTGTTCGTGGACACAAGCGGCCAGGTGGAAATTTGTTTCCCATATGTGAGAAAAATTAACAAGTAGTGCGTGCATTATTTTCTTCATAGATCTGACAGACCTCATTAACTCAGAGTTTATCTACTCAGAGCTATTCTTCTAGTTGATCACTCAGATATGTCTGATGGACGCACAGTATATTTACAATAAGTACTTACCCGAAAGCCTCACTCAATGAACTCGAAATGGACGTCTACTTGCGCAAAAGTAGAAACGGAAGTGCTCCCAATGCGAAATTGGCTGGTTCTATGTTAGAATTAAAAGTTATGTGTGAGGATGTTTGGCGAAGCTCCCCGATTCTAGTGTTTCAGTAGGAACATTCCTTACCCTCATCACCGATAGATCCAGGAGAATATACATCGAGAGCGAAACATAGATGAGCCGGTCACATAATGAGAAGAACAGTCGACAGATGGACAAAAAGAACAGTAGAGTGGACTCCAAGAGAATGCCAACGTCCCCTTGGGCGGACGTGTTCGTAAACAAAGTTAATCAGCTGTACCCGCAGCTGCACTTGTTTTTACAGATCACGGTATGAGACTCGCAAGCGATACCGTGCTCGAGCAAGACCACCACCATGGACTACGATTGCGAGAGAAAGGAACGAATGGCATATGTGCTGGGGTCCGCACAACTCGTGAAGACGGACCGTCCAAGTATCCAAGTAAGTATAGGTGGATTAACGAATACTAAACATGGTTCCAAGACCCCATTCTCACACAGTTGCTAAAATTCATACTAACCCATCTACCAGAATACCAGAAGACTCCTGGATCACCTGCAGTGCACGTAACGAAACGACACGCATGCAATGAAGTCATTCGATGGTACTTCACCTTATAATAATGTATTGAACGACTTCGCAATGTAAGCCATTCTTGAGCTACTCGTAGAAAATGAAAATAAAACAAACATGTAAAGCTTGTGGATTCAACTAATGGCTTTCTTATAGCAGCGCATTAGTTGTTAAACCCTTAGGTGGTCTGAAAGATATTTTGCACAAACTACAGTGTCGGTCATGCGACTAACACAAATCCTTACCATTGTTTTCATTTATACGGTGGAAACTCCATTTCTCGATCGCCGACCTTTACTCTATTTCCGATACATAGACAACTGGTTTCCCGTTTGTTCCACACAGTAACAGAGGGACGACTGCCTTCAGTTGTTAAAAGCACAGTCGGAGGATACAAAATTTGCGCGAGAAATACCGACCAAGGACTGACTTCCATTCTTAAGCATCCAAATAAGGCTTTTAGAAAAGGGCTACATGACGGTATTGAAAGCTAAGTGGTAAAAAATATACAAGTGCACTAGCTTTCCTTTTATCCTTCACATATAAAAAACAGCTCTCACCAAAAACATATACCGATGAGCTAAAAATATGTGCACAGGCGAAATAGGAAAGGGAGGAATTGCTATAATAGCCATTTCAAAATCTGGCATTTTTTGGCTTCACACCCAATACTCTACGCCGTCATCTAATAAGTTCGTAACTGCCTCTATGATCGTTTGTGTTGCTCAGAAAATTGTGTAATCTCTCTTAACAGGAGGGTCGAGGATCTTATAAGTTCAGGTAGAATATACTTGATCTGATGTGAGATATGTGGTGAGGAATACATAGGGGAAACATGTCCGCATAAAAGGGCATCTAAATGGAAAAGCTAAAATTCGAGAAACTACCCATATGGGCGCACATGAAGAACAATGGTGTCGATTTTAAAGCGAATCTCAGAAACTCACTGCAGCAATCTAAAACATAAACGCCTAGAACTCTTGAAGCGTTTTGGATGAATTTCCAAAGGCCAAGGATGAACCAGAAAGACGAGTGCATCACTAACACACGTGGTAAGTCACCTTATCTCGGAATGATTTTCTAATGCACATCACCATGGATGGGTCTCATTCATCATCCTCGTGAACAACACGCGGGTGGTCCAACGGCATGGCGGCTGATTTTCCAAAATTGACGTTTTTCATGTACCCGATCTTCATTAATACTGTGTAATCCACCCAACTGAGAGGAAATCGCTACACATGATGCGTCCAGGCTCTAAAGAAGGCGAAGCCACCGAAACATCAGCCATTGTTATAACAACAAGAATAAGAACAACTATACCAACCTCCTCCCAACAGTTTACCGCCTTGTCATGGCTGGCAGGTGTTCCTGGGTGTCAGACTGTGATGTACAGCGAAGCATTCGTTCTCCCGGCAGGGTCTCCAAAGCTGAGGAGTCCGGCGTTTCCATCAGGAAGCTTAGCTAAAAGTGAACCAATACCAGGATGCACCACCGTCCCTGCATCAATGTCGCATAGTGGCAAATCTCTCTCTGATCAGCAAAGTCTGCGACTACCTGTCGTATTGACGACCTGGGGCAGACTTTGGCCAGGCTGTCCTCGGGATTCCAGGAAACCATAATGGCTTAGCCAGCAAATCGCCGAAAAATGGTTATTCTCCTGGGGCCCGCACAACTAGTGAGGGCAAGCCGATCAAGTATTAAGGAAGTATGCGTAAGTATGCGAACCTAGCGTCAGATAAAAGAGGGCAGTTCGTAAAGATATATATATGTATATATATATATATATCGACTATTATTTTGGGGTTTATAGAAAGTCGATCTTTTGAGTCACTAAGACACGTTTGTGCTCGACCGAAGACTTTAGCGCTGCCTAATGATCTTCCTCGGCGACAAATTGTTGGACAGGAGGTGCAGACATGCGAATCACTGGTGCCTTATAACTGCACTAATTACACAGGAATTTGTGCAAACAACAGTAAATTTGGTTATTCTCTCCTCGCACCACCAGAATTGCAAATACACTAAACCCGGCTAGCTAATTCCAGTTTTTAAGTGTAGAAATGGAGCTTCTTTGTTAAAGGCGTTTTCTAATTACTTCCCGCCTGCTTTCTATTCATTTGATTCCAGGTTTTCCGCCGAATTGACATGTACGGTGAAATCTGCATAAACGAGAACACAACTGCTCACACATTCATTATTGTGATTACGTTAACGAAAAAGTATGCGTTAAGTCAGAACACTAGAAACAGACAGTACATGCCCTTTATCCTCCTTAGTCCTCGCATCTAACCCAAGCGAGCCTATCTAACCTACCTACCTTAACTCCGACGTCACAGACTTTACAACAGCACATCTTCTTTTTGACAGACTGCATTTTCATGGATTCCACACCTCTCGTTGCTTATGCTTAAAAAAGGATAAAGGATAAAGCTCTCGGCGTTGATCAATCCTTGAGAGATGCTCCTTGCATTCGTCTTTATTGAGTATCGTTGGAGGTGATTGAATGCATATCTGGCCTTTACAATGACTCGTGGTGGCCTGCCGATGTATCGAGCAAGTGCTGCTATCCTTCCAGAGGAGTCTGGTACCAATTTGCCGATCCCGGAGGGATGGAAGGCTTGGTGGGCCATGGGCGCAGGAATCGATTCCACGTGCGCGCCGCAGTGGCACCTCCAACCACTGCGTCACACGCGCCCTATGTTTATGCTTAACCTGGTTAATTCCAAATAATTCCCTCTCCAAAGCGCGTTGAACAACATTATCTACATAAGTTTGTTGTTTTTTCTTGTGCTTGCTATGATTAGCACTTCGTAGTCAGCATTGCCCTGCTCAAAAATAAATGACTGCACATGGTTCATTCTTCCCACCGTCACTTGTGTGTTAATCACTACCATTTCTGAAAAGAAGAATTCAAAACCTGCACCAACAATGTCATGACTACTCCTTAGCGTTATATATTGATGTTCTTGTAGGCTGAACCAGTCATTTAAGGTTTGAGCGGTTTTGTATGGTCATATTTCGCATCGTTTCTCATTAAAAAAAAAGAGTAGGCAGTAACCAAAGGTTCCAAATGGTAATAAACGCCAAAACGCCAAAGGCGTTTAAGGCCAAAACGCTACCGATATGGTGAGATCGGTGTGTACAACTAGATGCTCCAAAAACGCTGTGGTTTCTCGCCTCTTACTTCTAATGCACTTACCTTGGCAAGTTGGCAGATGTTTGGCAATTCCTCATAAGTAGTGCAGCTCTAAGCACTTTCTCTATTTGTTCTCTATTCTTGAAATTGTGACCCTTTGAGGTTGTTTGGTTACCATGCGAATTTGCGTAGCCGTTTGTGCTACTGCCCCAACTCATCATTCACGTGTAGAATTCTCATCAACTCATTATCCCTGGAAGAGCGAAATAACCTTCTGAGGATTCTAAGGCTTTCACTAGGGGCTTTCGCCGACTCTTTTAGGCAGCAGGTCTCACGACCCAGTGAAAAGGATTATTCTAAGGCAACAATAATTTATTTGATTGGTAAACCGATAGAACGAAAACGAAAGATCTATTGATACCATATTAATTATCAGATCTCATAATAAACCTTCACATATTTCAAAAAATCCAGAAGCATAGAATCTGTCTAAAATGGAAAAATTATATCAGTATTTCGTTTTCGCTGGTTAACTATAATATTCCACTATGTATATTTATTTATATGATCTTATAAACTGATCTTCTTTAACTGATGCGAGGTTGGTATAGGTCTTCGTTGTTGTTGTCTTTGTTGTTTTTGTTGGTGTTGTAGGTCGATGGCTGACGTTTCGGCGATTTCGCCTTCCTCAGAGCCTGGACGTATTTTATATTAGAATGCTTTGATTATTCGGTAAAAAAAACTGAAGTTGAACAGAAAGACTACTCACGGTGATGTTAATACGAGTGGGACTGGCCCACGCAAGCAAGACAAACCACGGGGTCAAAATATCATTTTGGAATACGGCGTCAGATCACGTGTGATGGTGAGGCATTAGTCTTTCCGGTTCATCTTTGGGTTTTTGAAATTTATCCAGAAGGCCTCAAGAGTTTTGCGCGTTGATATTTTCGACTCCTGCGCTAGGATCCGCACAGTCACTTCAAAATCATCGCCATTGTGCTTTGTGCCCTATGCGTGCCTAGAGCAGTGTTTTGACGTATTTTAACTTTCCCATCTAGGTGCTATTTCTTGCGGACGCAAAGTGGTCTACCCGCTTCCCCAATGTATTCCTCACCACATGCGTTACATGAGATCAAGTATATTATACCTGAACTCATGCAATCCCCGTCTCTCCCGCTAGGGCAGATCACACAGTTTAGGATGTCAATAATCGTGTTATAATTTTCAAGACCACTTTTTTAAAAGCATCTCTTAATGGCGTAACTTGCTTCATTTGATATGAAGGGTAGCTTAAATGGAATCTTACTTACGTTCGAAACATTATTTTGTGGAACCACCCTACGCTTTTGTCTAACCCTAGTGGCTTCTACCTCGCAGCCATTGGAAATGGCTATTTTTCGTGCCAGGTTTTGCATTCCTTCCTTTCCTCTTCTCCTGTGCACCGATTTTTGGCCGCACGGTACATGTTTTTGATAAGTGCTTTTTTCATGTGTGAAGGGTGAGAGGAAAGGTAATGAACTAAAATGTTTTTACTACTTGGTTTACGATACCATTTTGTTATATAGCCACTTTCTGAGAGCTTTATTTTGATGTTTAAGAATGGAAGCCAGTTTCCGCTCGGTTTTTCTTCTGTAAATTTTATATACTCTGACTGGTATATACTCTGACTGGCCTCACCAACACAAAGGCATGGGAAAACTTGTTTAAGAGAATGCAACCCTAAATCTTTTATAAATATAGATGACGAGAAGACATTGTCTGTAGAGAGAGGTAACGGAGTTGTTAGTGATCCAGTTCTGCGTGGAACAATCAGCTGATTCGACCCTATCCACAACGCTCTCCTCCAATCCATGTAGGAATGCCTTGCAGCGGTTCAATAAGCAGATTCGAACCCCTCCACAACGCTTTCCTCCAATCCATGTGGGAACGCGTTATAACGGATATCTCCAGGATTGCAAGGGAAAGGGATTCCACCAGCACTTGACAATACTTGTAAAAAGAAAACGAAATCCTCAAGCAGCAGTCGACGCCGCACGGGAAATGTTCAAAGACCACTGTTCACGATGAAAGCGATCGTATACAGGGAGTTCTGGGAATTTGCACAGCAAGTGAGATTATTGGTGATGTGAAAAACGAACCACTGTTATTTTAACGAGCAAATACATGTTTGTTATTTTGCTCTCTATTCACGAAAAATGCTCACATTTCGGGCACTTTTCTTCTTAGAGCCTGGAAAGATCAAGTTTACTGCAATCTACTGGGCTAAACACCTTCATAATCAAAACAAAAACACGTAAGCAGGATTTCATTTGCGTTGAAAACAAAGTAGCTTTTTCGCATACTCTCCTCTTTCCGTGTTTCCCAGAGAGTAATTGGATTTCACGTGACGATCCGTTGTTTCCACGTCAAATACTTCTCTGTTTTGTTTATGGGTGTTTGGCACAGTAGATTTCAATCATTTTGACCTTTCCAAGGGCTAAAGAAAGCGAAATCTACCAAAGGGTTGGATTTTTTGTGAAAGAGTAAAATGACATGACAAACTTATGTCCGATTATCAAGAAAATATGAGTCAGTTTTGCGAATGGGCGAAGATAAATCGTCTTCTATGAAATAGAGCGCATGGCTCGCCGTGCCCAGTGTATTAAAGAGTTCACGGTTGTAGGACACTCTGAACTATCACCATCATTTTGCCATAATATACCGAGCGCTTATCTTCTGCACGTGTATTTTTTTTCTAAAGGAGCTATGAAGATTTTGAAATTTGGCTGTTCGCAGTCGGTTAAGTCACCAAAACAAAATTATGTGAATACACTGTGCATTCACTGGATAGAATTTCATTCTATCGCAGCTGCTCATGGGCTTAAGTTTTCTTTACAGCTCTTGTATGAACTAATTTTGTTATCAAATATAAACTATTGGTTCTCACTGGCACCTTTAGAAATGATTTTTCTGAATATTGTAAAAATTCCTCGCTGTTGCAAAACATTTCTTGCTAGGGCATCGTAAAATATTTATTAATAAGCTCTCCGATACATCTCGTTACTTAATCAATGTAACGATAAGTGATGGTTGCCTTTAACGTGCCGAGTCTGCTGAAAAGGATCACAGGCAAACGATTTGAATGGGAGACAATAGTATCTTCGCTGTTACTTATCGAGCAAAAGCTGGAAGAAACACATGTTTTTTTCTCTAGGAACTTAAAGATCTAAGAGTATTAACTGTTACCGGTTACCCGTTAGCTTTTGATCTTTTTGAGATTTTATCTCGACACCACCGACTGGACATCCACTCACATCATAACCACGAGAGAACGACTGAATTTGCACCTCGATATTCTTTTCTTCAGGAGCCTAAACATAGCTACATTTTCGCTCTAATGATATTTCTTATTGAGACAGTCAGACCGTGATCATGTAATTGCAAAAATCGAATTGATCCCGGAGAGCGGACCCTCGACCCAGCTTGCCAATGAGCAATTGTTTCTCACTTGTCGCCACGAGATCCTCCCCACATCCCGGTGGCTGCAACGAATTCACTTTTCATGTCGAAGCAATAAGCAACGCTTGTCCTTACGCGTCGGTCGCATAGAGCGCCACCGTAGCCACTAGGACAGATACACGTGGAACAGTTTCGTGGATGAGGAAATCCTTCGTTCTCACATTTGACAGACGTACGATTGTTGCATTTTTCTAAAGAACTTCGCTTTTTTCCACTGATATAGAGTTCTACTGCTAATTGATCGCAAACCGAACTATTGCAACCGTAGTGTTCGTTGACCATGAAGATGTCGGAGAAGGAAATAAGTTCAGATCCCATTGTCCTTTGATGATTTGGATCTATTGTGATCATTGTAGGCCGATTATTACGAGAATATCTGAGAAATGAGATAACACTTGCAGGTATGAAAAAGAAATACTAAATATACAGTGCTAACCTTAGATCACTATAGTGCATGACGCTCCCGTAGTCGTATGTAAGTCCATATACGTCGATGTAACTTACCATTACTTTCTCGAATTCTTTGATACAAAGTGGCTAAACATTGTTATGCCTATTCTCGAAAACCTTAATCACTACTAGCATTTTCACATCGACTCACATCAACATTTTCCATGACGACTTTAATGAAATCGTCGCGATCATGCCGTTGCATTGTATGGAAGAGTCCAAGAACATGGCCAATCTCATGCACTGCTGATCCTTCCTGAAAGATTTGCCTGGCATAACGGCACAAAAGCACGCGGTTGTGCGAAACCGTTAACAAGATCGGCATTTTTTAGAGTTGATCATTGAATGTGTCGCACCGTGGGGTGTTCGCGAATGGAAAGAAACTGGTCTCCTCCGACTCGTCCAACACTCGACCAGCATCCTGGCTCGTTGACCACAACCACCTTGTCTCGAGCTACAGGTGAACAGCGTAAAAAGACGATTGATATTTCTGGTTTGTGTGATGAGACGTACCATTTTCATTTTCTACGAAGTCGATACAAGTGGCGTCACTCCAAACCTTAGCACCCATTTTGAACGCTTTTTTAACAACACGGTCTAAAGTTTAACTTTTTCCTAAATACATGGATGAATTTGAATAAATAGGGCAAATGGAATGAATATGGTATTTGAAGCAATTGAGACTATGTAAAGACTGAAATAGCTCCCAAGATGGCGAAATCCAGTAAAGCCTTAACCGTCGTTGAACAAATATTGAACTAATACATTAACAAAATCTTGCACACCCTTCACATCTCAGACGTTTTTTTGTGCCTTGTTTTTTATTTTATTTTTTCTTACGCTTTATTTCTTAAATCTTGTGACATTGGAGAACAAAATAAAAATGGAATTAGGCGGAGGAAGGAGAGGAGCGCGGAGCGCATTCCGTGTAAACCACCGGTCACCTAATGGATACAAAACTCTGAGGTCTTGTTTTGTACCCAACAGTTTTTCTAGTGCTCTGTTCGCAGAAAATTGGCTGGTTGATGCTTCAACTGTGTCAAGAACTCTGTGTACCAATCACTTTGCATATGAATGATATGTTCTGAAATGTAAGTGGCCCTAGCACGGGCACCTGGCGTGGTCAGATCAGACCTTTGAAACCCAACCCGTTTTCTGAATACGAGAGAATATAGATAGATTTAGAAACGCAGAAAAGCCGACCACATAACAAATAGAACAAGCGAAGATGGACGAAAGGAGCAGTTGAGAGGACTCTAAGAGAATTCAAGGGTTTTTTTTTGGGTTAACACCAAAGCAATATAGGCATATGTGCTCGTAGCCTACGTCGATCATCTGCAAATCGAAAAAGGATTAAGATAGCGGAAAGTGCTTGATGAGCGTCGTCATATTCGAGGCACAGCAAAGCACCACCGTGGACGAGGATTGCGGAAGAACGGAACAAGTGGCGTGGCATACTGCGGCCACACTACCCCGGTGAAAACGGACAATCCAACCGACGTTTAATTTCTTCCCTTTTTCTTTACAATGATTTAATACCATTAATTTCAATAAGTTTAAGAAAGACTCCATAATCTTTGAACTGATTTGGAAGAGACCTTAGAGAAAAAGACTGTCATTCTAGAGCTGACTCAGAGTTGAAAGTCAGCACTTCTCTCAAGACACACCTGATGTTTTCCACGTATAGAAGACTGTTCCGTCCCATGTCGTGCTCAGATTGGCATAGTCCTTTATCATCTGTCGTTTATAACGAGGGCCCGTTACAACTTCTTTGACGATTTTCTCAGTTTGCTTTCTAAACACATTCCACTATGAAGTTCTGCGCTGTTAGGCTATTATATTCTGTGTAATGCATTACCCCGCTAGTGTAATGTCACTTTGAAATAGTCTTTCTTCATCTCCTCGTCCAGGATTGAGTTTAGATTCCGATTTGTTTAAATTTCCCTCATAATACGACGATTTTCCCGCAATCTCCTGTCATGAAAATAAACTTGCATACGAAATTATAGCATCCCGTGCCACAATTTGTAGTAATAGGAAAGACACCTCCAGCATTTGGTTGATTATATTTTCTTGCTGTTTAGCTGGGGCCAATTTTTTCTTCAATGTTTCCGTTGCGCCAAAAAAATAACGTTGAGGAACCGAGACCTCGAAGTGGTTTTCGGTCTAAAAGTGTTCTCATTTCGGGAGCACAATGATTTCTTATAGTCTTAATGTTAATGAGTTTATCACTTGTATCCCAAGTATATTTGCTATTAGAGAAAAGACTATTTAAATTAGCACTGACACTTGTCATACCGCAGTCCTTCATTATGGTCAATGCGGTAAGTTGTAGAATGATTCTCATCCCGAAACGTTCTGAAATCAACGAATCCGTTATGGTGAAAAATTCTTTAAAAGGTTGCTGACGCTGTTAGCATTGTATATAACCGCTACACCACTCAATACCACATTTTTCTCAGCTTTCTCTTAAACCTTTCTATTTAAGCTTTTGTTTTTATTTTTATCATTGCAATCTTGTCAAATATCCAATAAGGTATAAGTAAGCGCTTATACTGCAGCAGTTGGAGGTGCAGCATGGTCGTTGGTTCTATCCAGCGCACAGAGCTGGCTAAATCTCTCGTTCATCTACAGCAAACAGATTAGTAGCACACTTGTCTTGCAAGATAAAAACACTGATTTGACACATCACTACAATCCACGGCAAGTTAGCATGTAGGTCGAATATCCATTAAATCAACTATGCATTTCTTAATGCAGTCGATTGCATGGCGCATCCTTAAGGGATTCATTAGCTTAAAACGCTAGGTTCTTTTCGCCTTCAACCGATGCGACTATGTATATCATAATTTGTGAACACTCGATAACGGCTGCTTTTCAAAACGCATTGTTCAATATCAATAAGAGAATAACAAGCATGTTGTTGCATTAAACAAATGTGAACACGACGTCGCCTAATGCCCCTACCTTTTGTAATCTACAATCTTTTCACCCTATTCAGGTCAGGAATAGCAGAAGGTTAAGCGAAGGACGGCCGTGTGAAGAAGCAGCTTTGAGAAAAGGTGGAGCAAGATGGATCACATCCTTAGGGTTACTAGAGTATTGAAATGTCGTGAGAATATTTTAAAACCTATTTGAATTCGACCTCGGCAAAAATAATCGACAATTCTTTGTATGATTCAGCTAACACGAGGTTGGTATAAAAGTTTTGTTTGGCCAACTTTTCAGCACTTTCGCCTTCCTCAGAGCATTCATACTGTGATAACGACCAGTTGTGGACTGTCGACTAGGATCTACGCTACTGTGAAGAAGGCGAAGGTGCTGAAACATTGGTCGTACAACACTTCTCACCAACCTCGTGTTAGCTCAACCATGCAAGAATTATCTTCATAGGAATAGTGAAAAATCTTATTTTTCACACTTGTTAATTTAAAAAACATTTAAATTAGTTAAGTCACGTCTCAACTCAGTAAACCATATTCTCCATGAGGTGCGCAGCAAGTTTGCTGTCTAAAATTTACAGTTTTACAACAACACCTACTGATCAAAGAAAGGATTTCGACATTTTGTTACTACATAGACAAAAGTATTCTACTGAGTATCGGTAGACTAGTAAAAAGTGCGTATCGGAGTAAAATTATACGACCTACACCAAAAAATTTTCGCCCTCCTGAAAACAACGTTATTTTAAGCTAGGCGGATCGAATCCTAGTGAATTGTGTTAGCGCATGATAAGGAAGGCCTTAGCTGTAAATTAAATTGTGTGACTTCACTATAATAAACTTCTTCACTAGGATCTTAAAAGGAAGAAGAATAATTTTAGGCAAGAAAATGATGGCGCTTGGGTTACCACATCAAGCAGAACTCAATGGCTTGCTTTTAAAAGTGCATTTGAACAAATTACTGAACAAATTCGCGTGCATGCGTCATCGAGAGCCTCATCTAACAACAGCCATATTACACGTATGTGGCCCTTTTTTGGAGTATCTCATCTTGTTCGACCATAGAGTTCGAGTAATCGAGAACTCCGTGTTTACTCGCTTATTTCAAAAATGCCGTCATTGAAATTTCTAAGGCATCTAAAAGCCGTTTCTTTCCTAAGTTTGCGATATGGTTCAAAATAGGTTAATTATAGTAACACAATCATTTGCAACGGTGAAGTGAATAATTGCTATAGGTAGGATTGGAGGTGTAACATTGGTGATAATGTGCCTGCCATTCTCTTCCTGCGCTTTGTTTTAAGCGGTGAACAAAATTTGATCACCTGCCATAAGAGCCGTATTTTCTGCACATTAATTTTTTCCGTGCTTTATGTTTGCTATTTATGCGATAACATATAGCCTTTTTAATGCAGAAAGTCTCAACAAAGCGTTGCAATTAGTTGCAGTTGAGTCCCATAATGTGGATGCGCTGTGAATCGTCCTGTCGACTATAAAGACTTAATTCGTCATACCGTTTATGTTGCCGTTCATTAGCGATGAAGTAAGCGTACCCTTAAAGCGATGCTTAAGAAGCACAGTTTTAGAGGAACTTGTAGTTGAAATATTAGCGATAGTTGAAAATAGCACCGCATATTTTACGTCGCCAGTAAGTTCGTAGCCGCTTGTATGATCGCCAATGTGAAACACCAAATTGCGTAATTTGCCGTTACGGCAGGGACGGTGATTGCATGAGTTCGATACCTGATCTGTTGCGATAATTGCGAATATGAATATATTGGCGAAACGGGCAGACCCTTGCGTATCCGTATAAAATAGCACCTAAATGGGAAACGAAAAGTAAGACAAAGTACTCCACTAGGCACGCATAGGATACAAAAGCATAGTGGAGACGATATTAAAGTAAAAGTCGATATCCTAGCACACGAGACTAAAACACCAACACGCAAACTTCTTAAGGCTTTTTGGATAAGTGCAAAGTACCCTACAATGAACAGCAGGGAGGAGTGCCTAGAGGTCACACGCGACCTGGCCCCGTATCTTCGCATCGGTTTTTGATGTGGGGTGGTGAAGTCATCAACCAAATGCGACTGTAGTCGGCTGTTCTAATCTTCTTCATTGGAAGTCACGAAGGAAGCGGTGCGTTTTTCGAGAAGCTGTTGATCATGTAATTGCCATATAGTTTTTCGACTTTTTATAAGTGTTATTGAAGTAATGTTTTGCCTTTAATTTTCTGCCTACTACAATTTTCACGGTAGGTTACTAAGCGAAATACAACCGCAACGTTGCTGAGATATTTGCAAAACTCTGGACCGCAGGTGTCAATGGTGGGGAGCGAACGCGCTATTGTCCTTCCCGGGCAGTAACGCGTTCACCACCACACCATGCGGCTCTTTTGTTTTGCTTGTCTCTCAGCTAGTTCTATCGATCTTTTGCCATCAGCAATCACCCAAGCAGCCAAGATCGATAGAACTAGCTGAGAGACAGACGAAACGAAGGACCTGCATGGTGTGGTGGTGGAACGCGTTACTCCCCGGAAAAGAAAATAGCGCGTTCGCTCCACACCATAGACACCTGCGGTCCAGAGTTTTGCAAATATCTCAGCAACGTTGTTATTGAAGCGTTTGTCCTACTAAATTGTGTGTCAGCATTCTCTTCCAGACGCTGAAGAAACCGATGCGGCTGGAACGTTAGCTTTTGTCATACTGCATTTTGCTTTCAAATGTAAGTAAATGTATGCTCTATAACACTTCAATGGGTTTTGTTATCGTGTAGATGTAGTTCATCGTACTAAATCGTACATCGTACGCCAACATGTCCTCACTGAATCCCCTTTGTTCACTTGCTTTTTTCGAAATATTGTGATTTGTGTCTCTGGTGGGAACGATCACGCTATTACACCAGCGGCCCTGGAGTTTTGCAAATATCTCAGCATCATTCTGATTGTTTCACACGTAATACTCAAATAGTTAATATTGTGGTTTGTATCCTTCCTTTTATAAGTTTGCTTAAGGTTGATAAACACCGTTTGTTTTCGGCTAACGTCTCGACTGTTTCGTCTTCATCAGAGTCGATGGTCCACAGTTGTTCATGTTCTCGAACCGGGTCTTCCTCAGTGGAGCGTCTCTCTCATATGAGCCATACTCATTCGGCGATGCCCTTTTATGCAAAATATTTCCTAACGATAGCTGTGATTGTCCGGTGATAATTACTTGGAATATTATTGTGATTTGTGCGCTAGTGGAAAGAAATATTTCATAAAGTCTAGAGAATCAAAATTTCATTTTGGGTGGAACAAGCGAGTTTATAACAACAAATTTAGCGTCGGAAACCTTTAATATCTCATGATTTTTGTTTCAGTCAAAAAGTTAACTATAAGCTGAGATGTGTTATTTTGAAGTTTAAATATGTATAGGTTTTTAGATATGCAAAGATTGTTTGGTATTTGCCTAGCTTACTGAATAGAATTAAAATTAAAACTATGCTTCGTAGTTAAAAACACCGGGACCATCACTGTCCATCTACGAGCGAAAACTGAAAGGAAGACATGCAAGAAGACTTATTAGGAACAAGAGAAATATGAGTTGCTGATTCCCGCTGGTAAACCGTCAGCTTCCCGTCTTTTTGAGCATTTGTCCTG
Source organism: Angiostrongylus cantonensis (assembly GCA_009735665.1). Taxonomy (NCBI): domain Eukaryota; kingdom Metazoa; phylum Nematoda; class Chromadorea; order Rhabditida; family Metastrongylidae; genus Angiostrongylus; species Angiostrongylus cantonensis. The sequence continues at coordinate 16,343 of MQTX01000512.1, read as the reverse complement.
ACTGCTTAACTTGGGCATTCACCTTCGTCATAATCATGAATGATTGACTGGTGGTTCACCTCAATTTTCCTCCTTTCGGGAGCTTGGAAGCAGTTATATCTCACTGCCTTTCTTGAAAAGCAAACAAAAGATTGGTGTTATAGCATTTGTTAATAAATAATCGCGGTAGAAATCTTAATCTTCTCAAAAAGTACAAAGTGAAACAGGGATGGTGCTAAACAAGCTCAACGGAGCGGGAAGGAAGATGGCAATTCCAATAAATCGGAAAAAGATTGATTTCATGAAAAGCCCATGGGGCTGCGAGATGTGGACATCACCATTAATACGCATTTACTAGATCTGTTCAATATCAATCCGTAGTATTTTGCAGCTTTTAAGTGTTCGTGGAAGTGTTGATGATGTTCAGACTATTTTCGTGATTCAATAGCGAAGAAAAAAAAATATTTGTCCATCTGCTTTGCAAACTGCGTTTCAGTAGTCAAAAAATTGCACTGTCCTGTTTGACTCTTCTGAATGTTTACAGGCCATCTGATAACATATCGACTTTCCGTGCAACAGATCCCTGTAATGTGGCGTAATCAGCTACGGAGTAGTGCAAACATGCATAATCAATGTGAATTTATGCCTCCTAAAGAATGAATCCTGAAGAAACTGAAGAATGCCTCGTTATCACGCGTGATATTGGGCAGTATATAAAAGCCTATTATTTTGAGAGGAAGAGCACACTACGATTCTATGTGAATTCTGTGCGGTTGGTCTCCACTCGACATACTCGTTGGAACCCTCATAGAAAGCGGTGGGTGCGCAAAGTTGTCTTCATTGTGATTGAAATCTTGGTTTAGCGTTTTCTTTGTTTGGTTATGGAGGTGTTTGGCTGAGTAGATTGCTGCCAACTTGACCTTTCCAGGCTCTGCGAAGGCCAAGTCCGCCGAAACGTCAGCTTGTTTGTGAATAAAGAATAATAATAACACATCGCGTTTGCTCAACAAGAATACGAAGAATTACTGTAAATTTTGTTTTGTATTTTGTTCATAGATAGCTTGCACGACAAAAGCCCCCGGACAAGGTAATAGCGCGTTCGTTCCTCACCGCAGACACCTGCACTCATTGCTATTGGTAAAAGAAAAGGTTGCTGGGAACAGCTCATGAACATCCAATCCGAAAAAGTACAGTTGGAATCTTTGCGACTATAGATTTCTCCTAACAAAACAGGTCTAAGAACCTGGTCCTACTGCTGCACCTAGCAATGATAGGGGATTAATAACGGTCTTTAGATCTAAAGCGATCTTTTCCGCTCCACAGTGATCCTCTTGGGATTCGGAATCTCCGCTGGTAAAAAACCACCAGGAATTCTTTCTTCTGAGATTTGAGCCGCTATCGAAAGCATAGAAAACGTAGCTTCAAGACTCGATAATATTAATACCGACTTCCTTAGGATCAGAGGCCTCAAATTACTTGTTCTCCTTGCAACCCACGTGACATCCCATCTTCAGAAAGGAAAAACAACAGACGTCGAGCACGGTCATCATAATAAGAAGTGTAAGTGAAGAAATCTTCCTATTTATCGTGCAAGAGCTTTTTGCGAGACAGAGCCAGTTCGGCAAGCAGGATTCGACAGGGATCTTATTGCATAGATCACATCCAAACCGTGTTACAGGTCTTTTGGTAGTACCATCTGCTTTTGCGCTAACCTTTATCGGCAACAAGAAAGCGTTTGAATGCATTGAAGCAAATCCAGTCCTAACAGTGGACGTCGATCATGGAATGTGTCCGAGCTCTACACAAACACTAGCACACTGTTGTCGAAACTGCACCACAAATGTGCATCTTTTTCTTCAAAACCTCACCAAAATATCCATCTTAAAGGGTTCGTCAATGTGACACAATATAACTGAAAAGACCGACTTTCTATGACCCTCGGCATATATAGTTGATATGTTTATTTATGATCTTATAAATTAATCTTCTTTAGCTGGCGAGAGGTTGGTGTATGTCTTTGTTTTCGTTGTTGTTGTTGTTGTTGGTGTTGTGGCCGATGGCTGACGTTTCGGCGATTTCGCAGTCCTCAGAGCCTGAACGTATTTTATATTAGAATTCTTTAATTCCGGAAAATTCGCCTTCATTGTTAGAATTAGGTTCGAGTTTCGTGCCTAGTCAACGCTTTTCTAAACCAACCCTGCGCAGGATCACGTGTAGTGTGCACGAACGTCAAGATCAGCTACGTTACATGGTTAGGCTAGAAAGGTTAGGTAAAGTAGTACCAAGTGGACAACTACCACCAATACCATTTTCGCGAACTTATTTTAAACAAGAGCTACCAAATAGCGATACTGATCCTACATTTCGCTTATTTTCGGACGAAATTCTCCGCATATTTAATCACTACCAAAAAAGAAAAATAAGCTCCAACCTCACATACCAACAGAAATGTGGTATGCGCCAGGTTAGAGAGCTCTTGAATTCGAAATCTGTTAGAATTTAGTGATGAAGGTGGAGAATTTGTAGTTATTCCCAATCAGTTGGATATTAGAAAAACATAGCATCTCAGTGATGTCTCTCTATATCGAGCATCCTAGGAAAATGAATACAGAAATCAATACCGAAAATTAAATCAAGAATGGGTCAACACGACGAAGGCCACTGGTTTAGAGCCCTCAGTTATTTCACGACTTCAAAACGAAGATCCAATTTTACTACAACTGATGATATTACATCAACGTATTCATCATCATTTAAAGTTAGACCTATCATCACTTGTATAGGCGGGCCAACGGATAGAATAACGTGGTTCCTAAACCTTATCCTGACCCAGTTACTAAAATTTATTTCAACCCATTTACCAAACACAAAAATATTTCTAGACCACCTACGGTGCACGCAAGCAAACAGCTCGCATGTAATGGAGTCATTCGATGTTACTTCACTTCATACCGCCGTGTCCAATGACTCCGCAATGCAAGCCATTCTCGAGTTGCTCGTAGAGCCCGAAAAGAAAACAAAAATGTACGGCTTGTCGATTGCGCAACTAATGACTCTCTTAAAACAGTGTCTTAGTTGCTTAATTTTTACATGGTATGGAAAATATTTTGCACAAACTAGAGGGTTGGCCATGGGAAGACGTTTAGCGCCAAGCCTCTAACCATCGCTTTAATGTCTAAGGTGGAAGCTCCAGTTCTCGATTGCCGACCCTTACTCTATTGTCGATACATACTGCTTCATCGTCTGTTTCACTCAAGAACCGATGGATGAGTGCTTCGAACTGTTAAACCGACAGTCAGAGTATATAAAATTTACAGAAGAAAAACCGAGCGGAAACTGGCTTCCATTCTTAAACATCAAAATAAAGCTCTCAGAAAGTGGCTATATAACAAAATGGTATCGTAAACCAAGTAGTAAAAACATTTTAGTTCATTACCTTTCCTCTCACCCTTCACACATGAAAAAAGCACTTATCAAAAACATGTACCGTGCGGCCAAAAATCGGTGCACAGGAGAAGAGGAAAGGAAGGAATGCAAAACCTGGCACGAAAAATAGCCATTTCCAATGGCTGCGAGGTAGAAGCCACTAGGGTTAGACAAAAGCGTAGGGTGGTTCCACAAAATAATGTTTCGAACGTAAGTAAGATTCCATTTAAGCTACCCTTCATATCAAATGAAGCAAGTTACGCCATTAAGAGATGCTTTTAAAAAAGTGGTCTTGAAAATTATAACACGATTATTGACATCCTAAACTGTGTGATCTGCCCTAGCGGGAGAGACGGGGATTGCATGAGTTCAGGTATAATATACTTGATCTCATGTAACGCATGTGGTGAGGAATACATTGGGGAAGCGGGTAGACCACTTTGCGTCCGCAAGAAATAGCACCTAGATGGGAAAGTTAAAATACGTCAAAACACTGCTCTAGGCACGCATAGGGCACAAAGCACAATGGCGATGATTTTGAAGTGACTGTGCGGATCCTAGCGCAGGAGTCGAAAATATCAACGCGCAAAACTCTTGAGGCCTTCTGGATAAATTTCAAAAACCCAAAGATGAACCGGAAAGACTAATGCCTCACTATCACAACTGATGACCTGACGCCCTATTTCAAAATGATATTTTGACCCCGGGGTGTGTCTTGCTCGCGACCCCATGTGAACAGCGCGTGGACCAGTCGCACTCGTAACATCACGGTGAGTAGCCTTTCTGTTCAATATGGTGTAGACCTACATTTGACCGTAACGTCCTAGCCCACCATCTATTTAAACGTTTGATCTTCATCAATACTTTAGCTCTTTCCACCAAAAAATTAAAGTATTCTAATATAAAATACGCCCAGGCTCTGCGGAAGGCGAAATCGCCGAAATGTCGGCCATCGGCCAACAAAACCAACACCAACAACAACAACGACAACGACAACGAAGACATATACCAACCTCGCACCAACTAAAGAAGATCAGTTTATGAGATCATGAATAAATATGACACATTATAACCTTTACAGTCGCATTATAGTGGACAACGAAGTCATTCGGCTAGGATAAGGAGAGCACATGCATTGGTAGCAGATTGCTGCCACGTCTTCGTCTTGCACATAACATCGTCATCTTTTCAGGAAACTGGTTATGAAGCAGAGATAATGGCCTGTGTCCTCAAAGAAGTAAGGAAAACGATTAGAATGCGCATAAATAAGACGAAGGCTAATTTATGAAGAATCCATGGCGCAAAAGCAAACAAGTACAAATGAATGGTTCTCTAATTATATAGAGCACCGGGTAAATGTGCCATGGACGTTAAATAAGCATGAAAAACAACATGAAATAGGAATTGACCAAAAAAAAGAGAGCGGCATGGCCCGCATACGAACGTCTCAAAGAAGCTATCGACAAACTAGGGGACACAAAGCGCTGCGCTCACATTTTCAATTCAGCAATCTTTTTAGCGCTGTCCTGTAGCAGGTACGTGGGCTAATACTCCAACACGTCAAGAGTATTGCTCATTATTGACAAATTGCTTAAACAATTCATATTTGCTCTTAAGAAACGCTTTTGTTGAGCTGATGCGAGGTAGGTAGAAGCTTTCGTCGCTGTTGCTGTTACTTCTCCTCTATGTAAGCCCTATTTTTACATTGTGTACCATCCACAAAGCGTTTGAATGATATTTTCTGAAGTTCAACCGGTGCTCAAAATCTCTAGTCGAAATCTTCAGTTTAGATCTTCGAAGCCTATCCCATGTTTGGGATCTAGGAAAATATATAGCGACAGTGAAATACGGATGGGCCGATCACTTAGTAGGAAAAACAGATGACAGATGAACGAAAAAAATGGAGTGCATTCCAAGAGAGTGCAAGCGTTCTTTGAGACAACTACCCAAACAATGGGCGGGCGTGTTCATAGCTAACATCAACCATCTGCATTGCCAGATGGCAACGATTTCAGGATTACGAAATGGGACTCGCGGTCGTCACCGTGTTTGAAACAGACCACGACCGTGGCGGACAATTGCGCGAGGGAGAAACGGACAAAAATAATGCTGATACTCGCACCATCAGTGAAGACGGGTCATCCAGGTTTCTAAGTGTCTGTGTGGTAGTTTGCACTTCGAATCCACTCATGCATTTATCGGAGGTCTTTAATGAAGTCTTTAAAATAATACATTGTAATAAAATTAGGTGTGGTGATAACGGTCTGGTGGAGACGTGGAATATTTTATCCATTAAACGCAAGGGCGCGTGTGGCGCAGTGGTCAGAGAGACACCCAACACACACCTTTCATCGTCACGCCCATGACCCACCAAGCCTTGCATCTTTCCGTGGCAGGCAAATTGGTACCAGTCTTGTCTGAGAGGATAGGAGCACTGACTCAATACACCGGTAGCCCACCGCGAATAATTGTGAAGGCCAGGTATGCATTCAATCATCAGCAAACGACGCTTAATGAAGTCGAATGCACGACTCACAGTTCAGGGATTGACCAGTGCCGAGAGCTTTATCCTTTTTTTACCTTTTTAAACGAATTTAACTCAAAAATTTAGATTTCTTATGTCCCATTCACGTTGTACGAAACGTATTTGCAAAACCTCAAGCAATGTGTATCCCGAAAAATGTTAAAATAATGAGTGATTTAGACGCTACTCGATAGGGGCAAGCGCGCTACTTGAAAATCTCATGAGAAAATCGTGGATGCATGGAAGACGTAGAAAACAACTGGCTACGAATCCATCTTTTCCACTCTGCTACTTTTCCTCCATTTCACATAGATTTCCAAAATTGCAGTCGAATGTAGTTACCATTCGCTTTCCGTGGCTATCGCAGTGTTGTAAAAGCAATATTGTAACAATACGTAGTCGGTCTAGTTGCCAACCACTGACTGTCACTTCGATTGCATCTCACTCTGGTTTTCGTATGTTGTCTAGGCGGCGTTGAAAAATTTTGCAAGCTGGCAATACATTGTCGAACTACTCTTTTCAATAGAGCTATCGGCATATGAGTACGTTGTTTTCTTGTTCAGCAATCGCGAGGTTGTTATACAGCATACACTTACTTCCATAGAAAAACACACAATACAATACAACACAACAGTAGCTGACGTTTCGGCAGCATCGAAGCCTGGAAGGGTATACTGATATACAATTTATTAGGCCAAACACTTGAATAACACTTACAGTAAGACGAAAAACTTCATAGCAATTACATGATCAACAGCTCGAAAAACTCACCGCTTTTTTTACATGACTTCCAATGAGGAAGGTTAGAACAGCTGATTATAGTCGCATATGGTTGACGACTGCGCCACCCCACATCAGAAATTCATCCAAAGATACGGGGTCAGGTGGCGTGTGACCTCTGGGCATTCCTCCCTGCTGTTCATTTCTGGATTTTTGGCATTTATCCAAAAAGCCTCCAGGAGTTTGCGCGTTGGTGTATTGGTCTCCTGTGCGAGGATATTGCATGAGTTCAGGTACAATATACCAGATCTCTTGCAAGGATTGCAGAGATGAATACATTGGCGAAACGGGCAGACCATTGTGTATCCTTATAAAAGAACACCTAGATGGCAAACGAAAAGTAAAACAAAGTACCCCACTAGGCACGCATAGGATACAAAAGCATAGCGGAAACGATTTTGAAGTTAAAGTAGATATCCTCGCACAGGAGACCAAGACACCAACGTGCAAACTCCTTGATGCTTTTGGATAAATGCCAAAAATCTCGCAATGAATAGCAGGGAGTAGTGCCCAGAGGTCACACGCGACCTGGCTCCGTATCTTTGGATCAATTTCTGATGTGGGGTGGGGCACTCATCAACCATAAAAAGGATAAATTATAAGCTCTCGGCGTTGATCAATCCCTGAGGGATGCGCCATGCATTCGACTTCACTAAATATCGTTGGAGGTGATTGAATGCATATCTGGCCTTTACCAATGACTCGCGGCGGCCTGCTGATGTATCGAGCCAGTGCTGCTATCCTCCCAGACAAGTCTGATACCAATTTGCCGACCCCGGAGGGATGGAAGGCTTGGTGGGCCATGGGCGCATTGCACGTGCGTGCCGCAGTGGCGCCTCCAACCACTGCGCCACACGCGCCCTGTCATCAACCATATGCGACTATAATCAGCTGTTCTTACCTTCCCCATTGGAAATCATCTAAAAAAGCGGTGAGTTTATCGAGAGGCTGTTGATCATGTAATTGCCATAGAGTTTTTCGTGTTTTTGTAAGTGTTACTGAAGTGTTTGGCCTAATAAATTGTATATCAGTATAAACAAGAAAACGACGTATTCATATTCCAATGCCGAGGTTAATAGAAAGCCGATGCAGGGAAAAGCTATCGGCGTTGATCGATCCTTGAGGGATGCTCCAATGCTTCAACTTCATTAAGCGCCGTTGGAGGTGATTGAATACATATCTGGCCTTTGTATGATGACTCGCAGTGGTCTATATAGAGCCAATGCTGCTATCCTCCCAGACAAATCTGGTACCAATTTACCGATCTCCTAGAGTTGGAAGCATTGGCAAGCCTTCGGCGCCAGGATCACTCCTATGTGTGCATTGCAGGGAGTTTCGGACATCCGCGCCGCATGCGCCCTACCCGTATTGACAATGTTATGGAATTCTTTGTGGCATGCATGTTATGGAATGCGTTGCGAGAACTTCTTAAAAGCAGAAAAGAGCGTGTTGTTAAATCAAAGGCAGACACATTCAGAAAATCGTCGGATAGCATGTTCCTCGTACTAAAACACTGTATCCGTCGCAGATGAGCAATTACTCCAACAGCCCGTGAGTACTGAAAATGGCATGCACGTGGCCAGCCTCTCATCCACAGGCCGCAACAGCAGTTCTTCCCGTGATCTTTGCTTTGTCTACTGTATTCGTGGAATTCTACAAAATCAGCATTGTGAGTTTAAAAAATGTCAGCCATACGTAAGAGTAATAGATTATTTCATTTATTTTTTCTTTTACAAAGGCCAAGTTGGTGTAAGCTGAACACACTGCAGTACTCCTTCATTCGATTAATTTTCACAAATCACCTACGAAGTCCTAATGCATTGAATTCTGTTCGAGTCCATTCCACTTATCAAAAAGCAGAATCTAGGTGACGTGCTGCAGCGTTCCTTAGTGTTGCGGATCTGAAGAGGTTCTGCTAACTTTCCTACCTTAGACAAATTGAAGAGTTGATTTCCACATGGAGTGGTTAAACTAACGAAGTACATCTTTCTATCAGAGCCTCTACCACGGCGGTACTTCCTTTACATTGAGCGGAAAACTCTTAAAAATCTGAGTACAGTGAGCTTACAGTGTTTAGAATTTTTTGCACCATTCTTCCTCAACCACGGATCTCCCTTATATGAGGGGCCTCGAGTCGGTTAGTCGCGAGGCTAGGTGGCGCATCTCCAGGTGGCGGAAAGGGGGTTAATCGCGGACCAAAAGCGACCGTTGTTTCCCTGAAGCGCAGGTGGATCCAGGGGATGGACTCCCTCTTTCTGCTGCGACAATTTGCCACATACTTTCTGTATTTGCTATGCGTATTCATGCATGCGTGTGTGAGTGCGTTCTCGCTTTATGCGGATTGTATCCTACGAGTAAATTCGGCCAAAAGCCTGAAATCAAGTGACAGGGAAGTATTTGGAAGGCGGCTAGGAGTCGCCTTCAACAAATAAGCTCCATGTCCACTCTGGGAGAGCCTGGCAAGCTACCCGTGAGTATAACCAGCCCCCACGTTCAGAGCCCAGCAAGCTATACGTGGGTACCAAAAACGCTAAATACAGTAAAAAAAAAACGGGCCTCATTCTCCCGACCCCGAAAGAGCCTGCAATTTTGCCGCGTTTGGTATGACGAGTACGGAGAGGCTGCTAAAATCTCAGGACCAAATGGAAGTTGCCTGGATCAAGAATTATGGTGACGATCTGTACCTACAATGCACGTACACTTGCGTCCGAGTGCTCGATAGAAAACTTGCTCATGCAAGAAAGAATGATAACGTACGACGTCATCGGCCTGGCCGAGATGAGACGACGCCACCCATTCAACGCTGTCTATGACACTTGAGATGAACTGACCCTCGGAACATGCGTCAGTAGAGGAGTAGGCGGTGTCTGCATTCTCGTCAACACGAGTTTGTCCATGAACATCGATTCATTCGAACAGCTTACAACTCGAATCAGACGTTTACGATTAGAAAAATGTGGATCAATACCAGCTTTGACAATCTTTGTCGTTTACGAGCGGACATCAAACTATGACGAAAAAGAAGTCGAAGCGTTCTATGACCACACACATCCGCTTAGATGATCATTGGAGATTTTAATGCCGAGATTGATTAGAATGGAACGAACAGGGTGAGCGGCTCTCTGAGTTTATCATGATGACCGAGACCATTCATAGTAACTCGCAATTCCAGAAGCCTCACCCTCAACGTTGGACGTGGGAATCTCCCAGTGGAGAGTACCATAACGAATCGCCGTTGTCGACGACATCGACGAGAAATACGATCGGCTCATTGAATACCTTCACGTTAGCGCCATGAAAGCTGAGAGTTCGAAAGTCACCAAGAGACGTCTGTCTCCAGAAACTCTCGAGCTAATACGCCAGCGTCGAATCTCACGAGCTGCAGGCAACCGCGAACTAACGTCGGTGAAGAATCGAACAGCACCAGGTCCGGACAGGATAAGATCAGAACATCTGAAGAACCTTTGAGCAGTCCTCGTAAACACACTGGCTCGGCTCTTTACACGTTACCTGTCTGAATGCAAGGTCCCTACTCAGTGGAAGGCCAACAAGACCGTGTTGTTGTTCAAGAAGGGCGACCTACATGATGTAGGCTACTATCGCGCAATCTGCTTGTTGTCCTTATGTCTATCTAGGTCGGGAAATCAATATGATGAACGACTTAGCTCCAGAACTGAGCAGAAGGAAACGAGCGACTTGGGGAGCTTTTAAGTGCATCGAGGATGTAGTAAAGAGAACAGTGAACACCCGACTCCGTGACCACATTTTCGACTCAACGGTTCTTCCTGCTCTAACGTATGCGTCACAAACCTGGTCGCTACGTAAGCAGGATGAAAGATCACTCAGCGTTATCGAACGCGTAGTCGAAAGGACGACTCTAGGAGTATCCCGTTTCACACAAGTAAGGCATGGGATCCGAAGCCCCGACCTACGGCAACGATTAAAAATCAAAGATGCTGTTCTATACGCCGAACAGTCGAAGATAATTTGGGCCGGACACGTAATGAGTATGAATGATAACTGATGGACAAGACCTGTTAGTGACTGGATTCCTCGGGATGTCAAACGTACTGTAGGAAGACCACCGACCCGATGGTCAGAGTTCTTCACGAAAAGCCTTAAAAAAAGATATGATGTTCGACGAGTCTCTAAGGCGAGCAGAAGCCACTGGGCTACTCTTGCACGCGACAGGGAAAAATGGAGGATTTACTGGCGCCCGCTCGAGTCACCACTCTACGATCAACGGGACCACAGGTGATACAGGTGATGCAGGTGATTCTTCCTCACATCATTCTGACAGAAATTATAACATTTAGCTATGAAAATCACTCTATTGTTCTTTTTCGCCACTGCTGTAATGCAGTACGACAATCCTGATTTCGTAAGCGGAATAAACGAAGTGAAGGGCTCGTTTTCTTGCGGTCAAGAAAGTGGGAAGGCCAAAAACGCTCAATCCTTGAGCTGTAGGCAAAATAAGAATGAGACCTTATATTATCAAAATACAAATGCTTTTAGACCGAAAACCGACGAGCAGACAGAAAACGTCGAATAACTATTCCGGACATATCGGAAACAGTAATGAAAGGACCGAGAGAGTAAAAGGACCAAGAAATACAGGCCAATTAGGGACTGCAGGTGCTATTCAGCGCCCTCTGTTCTTCAATGATTCCATTCTAGATATTACAGAAAAAAGTTTCCCATTAACAGGAGAATTCGGTGAAACCGTGGGATTAAGACCCGTATCTGGGAAACTCCGTTTTGAACGTGTTCTCTCAACGGCGATCGAGTCGAACTCTGTTCAAACGTGAAGTTGCACTGTGAGTAGTCTACTATAGAGAATTGTTCAAAATGCAGTGATTCCAAAGTGCTATCGTGGATTGTGTTTGGTCGAAAAGCCAAGTAGTTTTTTGGTTTTGTAATCAATAATAGGAACAATTTTAACGTATTATTTAGTGCAAATAATAAGTTAAAATTGTGATTATAGCTGCAGTTTCAGCTCAACTGGGCTCGTTGCCGATTTTCCCCTCCTCTCCACAACTTTTACAATAAACCCTTTTCATGGTCTTTTCTACTTGTGTTTACCAAACAAGAAGTGTTATTTTATTTCTTTATTTACGCACAAGCGGACGTCTCGAAGGATTTCACCTTCCTCAGAGCTTGGAAATGTTAAGTTGACTACTATCTACACGGGCAAACACCTCCATAACCAAACAGAGAAAATGCTGAATCAAAATTTCAATCACATTGAACACAGAGTCTTTGCGCACTCACCAGTTTCCATGAGTTGTCCACTAAATATGTCGCGTGGAGACTAACCACACAGAGTTCACATGGAATCGTAATGTGCCGAACTCATTAGAATAACAGGCTTATATACTGCCCAATATCACGTGTGATAATGAGCCATTCCTTCCTGCTCTTCATGTCCAGATTCTTGGAATTAATGCAGAATGCCTCGAGAGTTTAACGCGCTTGTGTTCTCAATTCCTGCGCGAGGATCGTAACCCCTACTTCAAAATCTTTGGACAAATCGGCGGAGATCAACTTTTTTCTCTTGGTGACGGTACTCTGACGGTGGGACGTTTTCGAGATAGAAACTTTAGAGATAGCACGTCCTATCAGTATATTCTGTCTATGCACACAATATCTCCTAAAACAAGAGAGCGCTTTAGGTGGGTCTAGCTGTGCATGAGATCGGTCATGTTCTTGGATTATTCCGCACAATGGAACCGTACGATCGCGATTATCGACATTATAATTTATATGCATAAGGTTGATGTGATGTGAGTTGTCGTGAGACCTCTAGTGATCGATATCTTTGAGCGGCGTATAGCAGTATTGGTTGCGCCAAAACATGTCTCAGGATTTCAAAAATTGGGAAAGAACCATGCAGAAGTCTATGGACTCACTATGGAGTACTACAACGGCAGTATCATGCACTATAATGAACTAATGTTTGTGCTCCATTTTTGAGACATTTTGTCAGTTATATGAGTATTCTTGAATTTCTCAGTGGCTCTATTAACGGAGAGCCCACCATGATTTAGATACGTTATAGCAAAAGATGATGGGATCTGATCTGATTTCTTTCTCTGATATCCTCATGATTAACAAGCACTATGGATGCAATGCTTGGACTTGTTATATAGGAATGGATAACACCATTAAAAGTCTAATTCCACAGAGAGATGCAACCAATCCACATCCGCGAAGTGTAAGGACGAAGGATATCCCCATCCTCGAAACTGTTCCATGTGAATTTGTCCTAGTGGCTACGGTGGCATGCTTTGTGACTGACGGGTGAGGAATGGTGTTAGGGATAACGACAAATGTGAAAAGAAAATTAAATCCGTTACAGCCGCCTGGTTGTGAGGCAGATCATGTGGCGACAAACAAAACAAAATCGATCGCCTCCAGGCTAGGTTAGGGAACGGGTCTCAGAGACGAGTTCAATTTTTGCAACTACATAATTGTGGTAGAATTTTCTTCATTACAATTGCCTTTGGAACAAAAATATAGGAAGATTCAGGCGCCTCAAGGAAAAAGAATTGCGGAGGAAGTCCGCTCAATTTCTCACGGTTACGAAAACAGCGGATGTCGAAAAGGAGGAGTCGAGATCAAGGCCCAAAAAGATCAGAAGCTCACGGGTTACCGGTGAATCACTGAACATTCAACGGTTCTTAACATGTCTCTTCATATGTTCATTTCAGTTTTTGTTCGACGAAGGGAACCGAAGCTCCAATTGCCTCTAGTTTCAATCTCCTCCCTGTGATCCTATTCAACGGAATGAGCACATTCAAATCAACTTTACGTACCGTTGCGTTGATTAGCCAAGCAAAGGTCTTCTATTATCACAGTTAGTTTTATGAGCCTCAGTTTTTTTTTTGTTTCCAAGAAGAGTTTTAATTAAAAAGCGCAACGTCCAAGGAACTCGAAGTAGACGTTTTTTTGTGACAGTTTCCAGGATCGACTTTCCGTGAACCTCGCCGTCGGATTATAAATGCGCAGTTTTTCTTTTTCAGCAATCGCGAGGTTGTTATAAGCGCTTTAGTTCCGTACAAAAAACACAGGCAACACAAGCTGACGTTTCGGAATCCCTGAGGGATGCGCCATGCATTCAACTTCACTAATCATCGTTTAGAGGTGATTGAATGCATATCTGGAATGACTCGCGGTGGCCTACCGATGTTTCGAGCCAGTGCTACTATCCTCCCATACAAGTCTGGGACCAATATACCGACCGCAGAGAGATGGAAGGATTGGTGAGCCATAATCGCGGAGATCGCTTCAACGTGTGTGCTGCAGGGCGCCTACGACAGGGCCTTACTGAAGGACTCAATTGATCAGACGCTAATAACTGTTCCATTAAACCCTGTTGTGTTAAAGAGTAGTCCAGTGATTTATACTCGCTCTAGGGCCTCACTAAGCACCATGTCTTATGAAGAACTCTGATCATCGGGATGACGGTCTTCTTGTTTTGCGTTTGACATCCCGAGAAATCCAGTAACAAACAATTCTTGTCTACGGATCGTTATTCTGTCCCATCACGTATACGGCCCACATTATCTTCGATAATTTGATAATTGGTGTACAACAGCGTTCATAGTTTATCTTGGCTGTAGTTCCTCAAGACTTCAGATTCCTCTCATTTGGCGGGAGGGGATGGTCACTTTTCCCAGCATCACCCTCTCAAGAGCAAAAAACTGGCAGAAATCGGCTGGATGTAATGATGCTTCTGCGCAATCATTTGAATCACAGCAACCGCATGTGTATATTTGAGAATGTGTCACGTTTTCTGGCGTTCTACCATTATTTAGCAAAATTCTTAATAACTGCTTGTGTTGAACGCTCATCTTCGTAAGGCATGCAGTTCTCAGCACTTCCTCCACTTGTTTCGTTGCCTTGCTAGTGTCGCCCAGAAAGATTCTCGTCTTCGTTTACAGGTTTGGTTGGAAAGCATTTAGGTCTTCTCACGTCTTAAATGTTGCTCAGATAAAGTGCGATTTTTCCCGAAATTTCATGAAGCTCTTAGATTTCTTGCAAGTCTTTGCAAAATGCAATCCTTGGCTATATGAATTCTTGATGAATGTCAAATATAACCGAGCATCCGACTATTCGAGAAAAGAAGCAAATGCAGTTAATAGTTCACAACGGTGAAATCGAGATCAATAACTGGAATAAGTATGTGTACCTTTACCCTCTTATACATTATATTTTTGTGTTTTGAAAGAGTTAATGATAGGTTTCCATACCTGCTATTCCACAACAGCATCCTGCTTTAGACTTAGAGGAAGAAATTCTTGAGAATATTACATCGTCACATGAGTAACTTTGCCTTATCATTCTCAATGAACGCATATTCTTCACGAAGTGCTCTTGCAACTTTAACCCGTATTAGATAAAGTCACTTTAGAAATAAAGTTCTAAAAGATTTTGAGCTTATATCTCTTAGATCAACAACGCCAGCCCGACAGCCAGGAAGACCACAGTGAAGTCCTCCAGTAATCCTGCTCGCTTGGTTTTTTTTTATGAGAAAGTGTAAGAAATGAAGTTCTACTGCCCTAGACAACAAAACGTATTCTTGGCATAATGTAAAGAAGTCGATCTTGTCACTGAAGATAAGCCGATTCCAGTGTTTCTAGGTCATTTAATGGAAATGGTCTCCGACGTGGCAACATAGATACGTAACGGGCCATTTTTGTACTGTTTGCGTTGGCACTTATTTAAATAGGATGCTGCGATGTTACATACCATATGTGCAAAATCACTTATATATATGGCTTGGTCTCCTAACGGTTTGCCGCCTCATCATGGCTAGGAGGTGTTCCTGGATGTTGGACTACGATGTCCCGCGGATGGATTTATCCCTAGCAAGGTCTCCCAGGCTAGCAAGGAGTATAGCTTTTCCATCGAAAAATCCAGGTAAGGGTAAACCAATACCAGCATCCACTACCGTTCTGGTATCAAAGTCGCGTAGTGGCAATTTTCACTTTGATCCAAAAGGGCAGCAACCGCTTGTGGTGGTAACGACCTGGAGCAGACTGCGGCGTGAACTCGAGACTCCAGGAAACCACAGTGATTAAACCAGCGAAAATTCTAAAAAATGAAGATTATCCTGGAGTGAGTATAACGGATGAGGACGGGCTATCTGAGTATCCAAGTAAGTATATAAATATATACCTATTCTTCTACATAAATAGTTCGTTGCTGGTATACCTCTATCTTTATATCTTCGGTTCCAATAAAGTTTGTAGAAGGATTCGACAAATAGGATAAATTATGGGTTCTTTCGACGTTTCAATACAGTGTTTTTGCTTACGAACAAGCGAAAATGGACTTATTAATCAAATAGGCTTAGCGGGACAACCGCAGCCACTACGCTAGAACCACGCTTGCAGATTTTATATATATACAAACATATATATTATATATATAAACATATATATATGTGCATATATCTTCTACTTTTTAAGAGAGATTTGCAGGAGGTTAGACTCAAGGATACATGAAACATTTCCAGGTGGGATAGGAATAGGAGGTCGAATGTGAACCAAAGGCGACATTGTGTTTCGGTGAGACTAAGGAGGACAAAGGGCATGTACTGTCTGTTTCTAGTGTTCTGACTTAACGCATA
>MQTX01000511.1:17751-42953 GCA_009735665.1 Angiostrongylus cantonensis | reverse complement strand
TGCGAAGGTCAGCACTTCTCCCATTTCCTTCCTTACCTTGTAATCTACATCCACAAAGATACTCGGCTGAATCTGTGGATTTACCTGCACCATCAGTATTTGTGCACTTCCCTAACCACTGACACGTTGAATGCTGGTTGAGTATTGCTTACCTTGAAATGCTGGTAATGTCATGCTAGGGTTCTCCTCAGCACAGGCGGTCGGTGGTTCTGCATCGGAGGAAGGTATGCTATCTTGTGACAGCTGCTATCAGAATGGCAATCATTGGTTTATTCATAGCTCCGTTTCCTGGAGGAAATTCTCTAATACTCAGCTTGAGAGACCTCTCGGGAAAGAATAAATCTCGCACTATGGGATTAGAGTGTGACACCTAAGGACACTTCGACGAATCACTGATGTAGTTTGCAAATGCACATGGCAATATACATCGTCAACCAGCTGTATTCACAACTGGTAGCAATTTATGAGTTATGGAAACAAAACAGCGCTGAAAGCAGACTTTCGGTAAAGATCGAGGACGAAAGAAATGGAAGGGAAGTGTGGTGTGGTCAGGTCCGCTCGCGAGAAGAGCAACAGACGAATCACATCGTTTATTAACGGAATGCAGCTAAAGGCTAAGAAGTGAACTGCCACTATAGAATGATAAATAATCGAAAAAAAACCTTAAGCTGCTGAAAAGTTAACAACGGTATGTCTGCCGAGCTGAAAAATCAATAGTTTTTCGGCTCATGTGAACACCATTTCATCCTTCAGTCGTATACGCTGTGCTCCAGAGTTGTTCAGTTAGAATCGTTCCATTGAAGGACACATCAATAGTTTTTCGGCTCATGTGAACACCATTTCATCCTTCAGTCATATACGTTGTGCTCCAGAGTTGTTCAGTTAGAATCGTTCAATTGAAAGACACATCTTTTAACAAATTCCGTATAAGGCCCAATAATTCAATTTTTGCTGTGAAGATCTCTCCACGAGTGTTCAGTGGGGTTCGTCTACTGAAGAAACTGGATAGACTACTCGGTAAGTTGGTGGACTATATCGGTTTAAAGTATAAACATGTAACCTACTTGCGAAATGCGAAACCATTCGCCTTCTATGTCACTTTCAACCGATTCACAAGAAGCTTCTGAACGATGTGACGTGCAGAATACAGGATACAGACGTGAAGGGAAACCCACTCACGTATAACTGTATGTGAAATGATAAAGAAATTAGTTAGCTTGGTTAAAAAGAGACAGAATGCGCTTCCGCTCCACGTTCGGCAGCCTATTCACTACCAAGAGACGCGCCACGTAGCCTCGCGATAAGCCCGCTGGGACTCCTTTTGACGAGGATGCGTGGGCGATAGTAATTTGAAGGCTACAATTAACAAAGCAAAATGTATCATCATCTATGAG
The DNA here is from genome assembly GCA_009735665.1 of Angiostrongylus cantonensis. Classification (NCBI taxonomy): domain Eukaryota; kingdom Metazoa; phylum Nematoda; class Chromadorea; order Rhabditida; family Metastrongylidae; genus Angiostrongylus; species Angiostrongylus cantonensis. The sequence goes on along the minus strand of MQTX01000511.1, from coordinate 41,559 downwards.
AAAATTCTGAAAACCACATAGTTTTGCTGCAACAGAATATCTCAGCCCCTTGCGAAAAAGCCGTTTAATATAAGAGAGAGCTTATAGCTTATAGTCACCACCTGGATGATCGTCATTCCTCAGAAGATGACTTCTTCCCGCTAATTTTCCTTTCCAAGAAACATTCGTCAAAAATCGTCCGTTTCGTCTTCATAAAGGGTGAACACGTAATTCACAGTCACAGTGTTTCAATTTTTATTTGCCATTTTATTATTTTTATTATTACTGCTATGTTACTAATGATACCATTTTTCCTATTTTTCTTCTGAAGTCCGTGCACTTGCACAAGAATATAGGCGTCAGCACGCAAGATTCTCTAGGCCTTTTGAACGAATTCAAAAAGTCCATAGATGAACCACAGCAGTTGTGCTCTTTGATCACGTCTGATTTCGCCCCATACCAGAGGCTAATTTTTTGATCTAGCCCAAGCACGTTCCTCACTCATGTAAGAATGTGCATCTGGTCTCTATCAAATAACTAGAGGACCTACAAAGAAAAGAACGGTGAGGTCTTTAAAAGAGTTGTTTCTCATGCTATTGAAACATACGTTTTCGTTTTTTTCTGGTGGGGGTTACGGAGGTATTTGGTTGACCAATTTGTTGGTTAATTTGGTCTTTCTCGGCCCTGGAGAAGGCAAAAACGACGAGACGTCTGGTAATGTAAATGAAGAAATGCTGTAACAACAACCACGTGTTTGCTCGAAAGGGAAATATAAAAACGGTGCAGTGCAGAGGTAAATTGAAAGCCGGTTCTGGGGATAAGTTAGAAGAGCTCAGGAGCTCTCGAATGATAACGTCCTATCAAATAGAAGACTCGCACTCTCAGACACAACCGTGGTGCCCTCATAGGGTGGAGCAGAACCGACCACCGTCATCTTCCATGCGGGGACTCCATTTACATACAAGTTGGAAAGAAAATCTATTTTATAATGGCACAAAGGATGACGACAATTCGCGTATGACGAGGACATTGTGAATGGAAATTCCGCCGCTCATTACGAACACCTTTAAGAATACGCGATCGAGGAGCATCTGCTTCTCATCAAAGGAGTCTAGAAGTGGACTAATACACCTTGAGCATGATATACTTCTTCCACGGCTTTTGTGAATTGCATTGGGATAGTCACGTTGCTCTAATTGTGCATGGATCTCAAAAGTATTTGTGGAAAATTCCTGCGTAAGCTTGGTCGTCTTGTCAATGGTATCTTTCCAGGAATTATCAGTGAGTTAAAGACGATGTCCGAAAAGTTCAGGGTTTAAAAGAACGCTAGGACTCACAAATGAATTGGATGGAAAGCCATTCAACGAACTCCTGTTAGTCGTTGAATGGTATAGGTGTGAGACATCAAATTATTCATTGGTCTCTATGACATTCGAGAGCAGCACAATTGGTTTTCCCTGCTCAGAAAACTCGAGAAACATCATAGTTCCTTCAAGGATCCTACTGAAATGCCCGAACATGTGATCGTTCGTCTTTCTGTCGCACGCTTACATTCCATTGCAACCAATCATCAACGGACGTCTTTGTGTATACGGTTATGATTACGGGTCGTCGCTCTAGGTTAACGCCTCAAATTCCTATTTTCATTTACGAGATTGGCGATACTCCTAATATCATACTCTCGCCAGTTAGTTCGACAAGAATAAGTTAGTGCATAAGGAATCGTTGAATCGAAGATGTGAGTTCGAAATCACGTGCCTGCTTTTGTTGCTCCACTAAATCCTCAAGGAGCTCATATTTTCCCTACTTTATTTCAGCAGATCTTGTGCTAATTCACTCACTGTGTTCACTTATCGACGCAACCACATAGTTGCACATCCACAGGTATTCGTTCCGTTGAGCATGAATTCTACATCAGAAGCGAGTTTTCCCTTTATTTAATTACGAATATCACACTTGACGATTTTTTATTTCCATCGAAAATAAAAATAGTCGACCACATGAAGGAGGACTGTACAAGAGGACGACAACATAAACCACATCGTAAAAGGTGATGGACTCAAATCTCAATGCCCGTTTTTTCAATCACTATTTCTCGCGTTCATTTACGTCGTTAGGAGGAGAAGTTGCGTGCTATTCACATTCAAAATTTCAAGTACCGCTCGAGGAAGCTCGATTGATATCCTCTGAATTATCACCGGGGACAAAACAAAACTCCAGAGACGTAGTTCATTCCTCAAAGTCCTCATTCATACACTAGTTAGGTAGATAAATGGCACCTCATCAGATGCTATGCGAAGGTCAGCACTTCTCCCATTTCCTTCCTTACCTTGTAATCTACATCCACAAAGATACTCGGCTGAATCTGTGGATTTACCTGCACCATCAGTATTTGTGCACTTCCCTAACCACTGACACGTTGAATGCTGGTTGAGTATTGCTTACCTTGAAATGCTGGTAATGTCATGCTAAGGTTCTCCTCAGCACAGGCGGTCGGTGGTTCTGCATCGGAGGCAGGTATGCTATCTTGTGACAGCTGCTATCAGAACGGCAATCATTGGTTTATTCATAGCTCCGTTTCCTGGAGGAAATTCTCTAATACTCAGCTTGAGAGACCTCTCGGGAAAGAATAAATCTCGCACTATGGGATTAGAGTGTGACACCTAAGGACACTTCGACGAATCACTGATGTAGTTTGCAAATGCACATGGCAATATACATCGTCAACCAGCTGTATTCACAACTGGTAGCAATTTATGAGTTATGGAAACAAAACAGCGCTGAAAGCAGACTTTCGGTAAAGATCGAGGAGGAAAGAAATGGAAGGGAAATGTGGTGTGGTCAGGTCTGCTCGCGAAAAGAGCAACGGACGAATCACATCGTTTAATAACGGAGCACGACTAAAGGCTAAGAAGTGAACTGCCACTATGTAATGATAAATAATCGAAAAAAAACCTTAAGCTGCTGAAAAGTTAACAACGGTAGGAAAGAGTACACTATGTCTCCCAACGATGGCAACGTTGATTTGTCCCAGCTGAAATACCTTACTTGGATACTTAGATAGCCCGTCTTGACATGTGGTGCGGAAGCCAGCACAATCTTCATTTACTCCCTTTTTGGTGACCTGCTGGCTGAGCCCTTGTAATTCCCTCGTACCCGGAGATCGGCCTGGCAAGTGTCTGCCGAGCTGAAAAACCAGTAGTTTTTCGGCTCATGTGAACACCATTTCATCCTTCAGTCATATACGTTGTGCTCCAGAGTTGTTCAGTTAGAATCGTTCAATTGAAAGACACATCTTTTAACAAATTCCGTATAAGGCCCAAAAATTCAATTTTTGCTGTGAAGATCTCTCCACGAGTGTTCGGTGGGGTTCCTCTACTGAAGAAACTGGATAGACTACTCGGCAAGTTGGTGGACTATATCGGTTTAAAGTATAAACATGTAACCTACTTGTGGGATGCGAAACCATTCGCCTTCTATGTCACTTTCAATCATTTCACAAGAAGCTTCTGAACGATGTGACGTGCAGAATACAGGATACAGACGTGAAGGGAAACCCACTCACGTATAACTGTATGTGAAATGATAAAGAAATTAGTTAGCTTGGTTAAAAAGAGACAGAATGCGCTTCCGCTCCACGTTCGGCAGCCTATCCACCACCAAGAGACGCGCCACGTAGCCTTGTTTCCTGAACTGTTTAAGGGCTATGTGTCATTTCGTTTTCGTTAACTTCCTACGTTGAAAGGTAATCTGACAAGAGCTACTTTTGCAGGGCGTCATGGGGAATGCACTCCTTGATTCGATGCGTCCCCAAAATCTCTACGGCTTACAACCTAATGTGCTGAATCCTCGCCCACTCCAGTTTCAACCATTTTCAGGAAATCCATTAATTGGAGGTTGCTGTGCTCACAGTTCTTCTTTAATCATTTTAAAACATTTCTTGAATATGTTAGGTAGTTGGGACGCGTTTATCCTCTCCTTGCTAAATGGAGTCGAAAGCCTAATGCATGCGTAGGAAAATTCAACATTGAACGCCTATTACTTATAATCACTTGTCTTCCAGGTGACACGAACCCTTTTGTATTGAATGGTGTGCTTAATTCGATGCTTCCAGCTCTCTGGGAAATTCCTCAGGTAACACTTTATGCGGAAGTTATTTCTTAATCACCACAGAAAGCTGGTCGGTCATGCCATCTCTTTATGAGTTGTGGTAATGTTTACCGTACACCGTTTCGTAATTCCCTTGTCCATGCAGCTATGCGGTAAGTTTAACTTGTTTTCATCGTGTTTATTTTATGCTTTTATATCATTAGCCTATCAGTTTTTTGTGGTCAGACAGTTGCCCACTTTTATTCACACGCTTGGAACCATATAACCAGGCGTGTTTGTCGTTTTTGTTCTCCAAGTGTCAATTCGTTCAACATCTCATTTTATGTTGGAAATTCTCTATTCTTAGACCTGTCGACAGTCATAAATGAGCTGTAGTATTTTCTACCGAGGATTTATACGAGAAGGTTTTCTAAAGATGTTTTAATTCCCGCTATGCATTAATTCACTTTAATTCAGAATGTAAACAACAATCCATTGTGGGCGACAGGTCTTCAGAATTCCCCAGCCGCTGATACGTTTTTAAACCGGCCTGGTGGAGCAGTTTTGGATTCGCATTCTTTCTCCTCTACTTTGCGTTAACTGAGTTAAATGTTCCACCTAATAGTAGTCAGCAAGACAACGGTGTTCTCCAGAATCCTGCAACTCTTCCTACTTTCCCAGACAATGGAGTAAGTTTGCCGGTCACTATTGAAACTCTTTTTGTTACGAATTCGTATGTGTATGTAACAGTGGAGCAGGAGCGATTAGTGATGCAGTCTGTCAGGAGCAAGGTTCTGATTCGAATCCTTCCACAACGCTCTCCAGTTCATGTGGGAACGCATTAGTTCGACTATCCCCATGATCGCAAGGAAAATAGACTCGACCAGGATTCTACGACATTCTTGAAGAGGACAAAAACCTCAATCTGTAGTCGGAACGGAACACGTGATTGTCAAAAATCTTTGCGAGCCATAAAAGCGAGGAAAACGGATCGCACGTGAGAAGTGTTGGGATTTGTACGGTGGATGAGATGACGAGTCATTTTGTAGTGTTAATAATAAGCTATACTTGTGTACAAAATAAATTTATGTATGTATATAACGATCCTATTGAACGTTTACGTAGTGACCAGGTTTTTCCCATGGTATCGACAATCCGCGTCAGTAGGAGTTTTAAAAGTGCTCAGAATTTTTAGAGCTGAAGCCACACTAGGAATCCGCTGTGTTCTCTTTGGTTCTGTTGAGAATTCTTTCACACTAGGCAGACATGTGGCCAGTAGTGAGTTGCTGTGCATTTCTTTGGATGCATGATTTGATTTCAATAATTTCTTTGAATGCATTTAAACGATTAGGACTTATAGGAATTCGCCAAACCCATAAGTTTCATCATCTCACCGAGATGAGATTCATGTATTTTATGACCTGTACTGCCCACTTTTCCTTTTTCCATCAGGTGTTGGTTAGGTCTAAATCACTTGCTTCTCTAGCCGTTTTGGATGGTAGTCATTGGAAGACGTCCCCAAAAATTCCAAATGCCGTGGTTTTGCACCGGCTGTGAGTGCTTAATTTATTCCACTTCGCGAGAACATATATTTAAGGGTAACGAGTAATTTTTAGGTTGGAAAGATGCAAAGGTTACATCAGCAACGGCTGACGTATACAGAGAATGCCGGCTCTGAGGATACGACTGGTAGTTATTTGTTGCTCCTGTTGCTTTTCTCGTTATGACTATTGCTTTAGTTTTCTAATGATTGACTTTTGTGCAAGTAAAACTTTAAGTTCTTAGAGTAGAATCCTTTGCTGAAAGTGGTTCTCTTAGGTATAGCGTTGATGAGTGTCGGTAAGTGTGTTGGTGAACACATGAGCAATCACTACTTTACCTTATGATCCTTCAATCTATTAGTCCTTTAGGGACTGTACTGTTACAAAATAGCGATTTAAATAACAATCCAACGGCTGTCCCGTACGTTGTTGGCCATGCTGGGAAGGGTGCTGCAGAGACCGACATTCTTCCGGTGAAAGCATCATTTTGAAAGACTTAGAGTAGGTTTTTGAACAACGTTAGATCTGAGGTTTTAGGAAGTTGCAGAGCGAGAAAATGGAGGTGGGGGGTCTGACATCAATGGCCAAGTTGCAACAACGGCACCGGAAAGTGAGAAGGCAGTCAGTTCTAGCGAGACCGCGACACTTTTTTGTGGATTGGAAGGCGTAAGTTCCTTCGTGCTTAACGTATATCCAAGGTAGCTGTTTAGAACTATGAAAATCGTTATCGCTTTTTTCCATGTGGTTAGAGCAAGCTTTGTTCAATATGTCGACTATTAGTCTTGATTTGTACATGCGTCGTCTGGATCTCAAACAGTTTGAGTGCTTATGCGAGTTTGCTCGCAAACGTTATGCGGGTCATATCGATGTGTTACGACGCAAAATGGGTATGATTGTACGCAGTGTGTTTTTATGATGGTTTTGCACGATTTAGAAGTATTCGCATACAAAGCGAATTATTGGAGATATGATAGCGTTTTTACGGGCGTGTGTAGCGCCGTGGTCGGAGGCACCCTTCTATACACATGAGGTGGATTCCCGCGTCCGTACCCGATTTTAATTCATTTTAATACCCTCCAAATAATTCTACGTCTAACTTCGATTGTAAATGTACACAATTGAAATTGTTATTTGTCAAAGATAGCATGGGAAGTGATAGGGAATTGGAAGTGGGAAGTGTACTGGGATATTACGCTTCCAGAGAGTTGCAGGGGGTTGAGCCAGGTGAGCTCTTCATCCATGCCATCTGTCAGAAAATATTTTTCTCGTCAACCAGCTGGTCATTATCCGTTGTTTCGAAGGAATTGTAGTTATTAAGCTTTCTTAGAAAACTGTTACAGAGTGGATCTGGCGGGTGGATCGTCTCATATGAATAGTCATCATCTCACTGAGGTTTGTGATTTTATTTCTCCCAGACACCTTAGTGGTAAGACTTCTTCGCTGTCTTGTCGAGTATATCTTGGCTGATAATAGATCGAAGTAAAATTTCAGTCATAAAGGATGAGCCAGAAATTGAATCATCCGTGTTAACTCCAAAGCCTCTTTCCTTCCTTGCGATACTACCAGCTTCTTAGTGATGTTGTAGTCCTCTAACATTTAATCTCTTTAGGAAGGTGCGCTTCTGGATAATGTACAAACGACATATGAGAATAGAAATAAACAAAGTGGGAAGAAGAGGGAGTGTAGGTCGTTCTCCTCACACAAAAACGAATCGAAAAGGTGCAGTACCAAATAAGTTTTAGCGGGTAGTCGAATTCAGTAATATAATATTGGCCATATATTGTGTTTCTGTTGGTTTTTCCTGCAATTATCCGATATGAATTTCATAATTTTGAATTGCGTTGTGTGTCCCTTCATCTTCTGTGAGGTGTTTTAAACGTGAGTTTATCCTTTGTCAGGGCTATGGTGAACGAGGAATTGCTGCTGTCTTTTCCATGTTTGAGAATTGGTGCCTGTTTTTCAATAAACATTTCATTAACAGTTTCCATCTAATCTACTGGTTTGAGGTGCAGAATTCAGGTTGTTTTTTTTTCTCTTGAAAGCTGTTTGGTTAGAGCTGGTAACCGTCCAACAACGTCATTTAGTACTGTTGTGCACCTGCTTGGATACTAGCATTACCAGTCTTCACTGGTGGTTCCCGGCCCCAGCATAAATCCAGTCCGTTTCTGTCCTGCAATTGTCATCCATGCTAGTTAAATGACTCGAATAAAGCGACTTCAGCGGGAACCATTCCGAATTCCTAAAATCCTTTCCATGCACGGATTCAGATAGTTGGCATTTGCCACCAACATGTCCTCCAGTGGTCTGGATTTTCCTCTTTCTTTAGATAACGTGATGTGTGGTCGAGGCAGGTACGCGTAAATTGCAGCACTCACCTCTGAGAAAATCGGCAGTGATATCGGGTTCTGGTGCTGTCCCTCTTTTCATTGGTGTAGAACCCTTTCGATGTCAAATCCATGTCATGCCGAGATATAATGATAGACTCATCTTTGTATTTACTTCTTCAGAAGGGATCGATTCTGAGCTGCTTCCAATGGCTTTTTCATCCATCTCGATCTAAATCCTACTCCAAAGAGGTACGGGTGGCATCTTTTACCAGCTATGTTGGGCGTATTGCAGTATAGTCAGGCTTCAGTCATTGTCTCGGAAAACTCGTGCTGCTGGAAATGCAGTCAGAGGCTATCTGAGGAACTGAGACGAGTTTAGCACAAGTATTAAGTCCTTCGACAAGGAACGTGTGAACCTCGGTCGCATCCTTTATCTGCCGTTGATGCGAAATGAGGGTTTTATTAAGAATGCCTTCATTGCACAAAACTCGTCTCGTTTTCCTTGGTCGATATTTTTTTCTAGCTTTGCGCTGGATCCAGTCTTCGAGCGGCGGCCAGATTCACCACAGAATCCAGGCGTTGATATATTATTGTACTCAGAAATAACGGAGTTTTTAGCATTGTTATTTAAAATGCCTTTAAACAAAACTTTGTTACTCAAATTCAAAATCAATTAAATTTGCTCATTTTTCCAACCGGAAATAAGTTTATCTATTCCACCTGCATAAAATTCTGGACTTCTGGGAGCGATGAGTTCATAGAAGATTTTTTCCGTCACCGTGGTTGGTGAAACATTTCTCACGAAGTTGTCATGGTGCTTGAAAAAGCGATAGCCAGTGGGCGAGAGACCAGATGAATGTGGCGGGTGAGACGAAGTCTCGTAGCCTAGCTCGTTGAACTTCTGCGGAGCTGCTTCCTCATCGCGAACCCGAGTGTTGTCGTTCAAAAGTATTGGTCCTTTTCTGCTGACTAGTGCCGATCGCTGCTGGAGTTTACGATACATTTGGTCAATTTATTGGCACTACTCAAAATGGGTTTACATTGTAAATTATGACAAAATATAAAAACGGTTGGAAAGGTCATAAAATCGGTTGCATATTACCGCAAGTTACAACGGATATTTTATTGGCGAAAAATACGTTAAAACAGTATTTTCAAATGTTTATTTATTTCTGAACAAGCTGATGTCAAAGAATCACCATCTTCTGCTCCTGAACATGTGGTCCATCCCCGCAAGAGTCGCTTTCTTTGGAGACTCCCGGAGACGCAGTCCAGTATTCATAACTGATTTTCTGTCCTTTCGGAAAATGAATTCGCCTGGGAGAGAAGCACTGTAGACAGAGGTCCTATAAGGCGACTTCAAAATCGCATTTCGCTTTCAAACTCCGAAATTTTTCGTTCTGTGCTCATTTCCACTGGGCCTTTCTAATCTATTATAATATTAAAGTCTTCAACAACAAATTTATAGAAGCACTTCGTTGCGGGTTCGTTCCTACAACTTGTGGTAGGACGCATCCTCATCGTTTTTATTGAGTTCTACAAGTTGATGAACAGCAATGCTACACGAGATTGAAAATGTAAAAAAGTCACCTATGTCGTCTCGCTGATCGTGAGATGACTAGGACCGACACGCGTAAAACCCATTCCCAACTACCGCGTCTAATTGCAGCCCAGTAGGCTCTGCTTGTTCTAGTGAGTTGTTGGGCATAATATCCCTCTTCTTGGGTTCTCGCGAAGAACCATCGTGTCGGTGTTCTCCCTGCAGTTTGTTTGACATCCCGGTGAACCCAATCGCTGATAGCAGTTGTCCATTGGTGATCATTCGATTACGTTGGGTCGATCGTGACCTTAATACGAAACCCATGCTGGCAAATTTCTTACCAAAAGTAGTCAAAAACAAGTGATTAGTCTCATATCGATTTTATGTGACTCTTCATTGAAAAACTATGCTGCTCATTAATTTAGTTGTTATTACCGCATCCAAAACCACAGTGGTTAAACTAAGTTGAGTGGGGGATTCTTTTAGTGCCATGCGATTGTTCTCCTTCGCTTGTCTTCACCAAAAATATGTTGAATTCTTAGAAGAAAGATCGGCTCTCGAAGGAACGACGTTGTTTGGTGAATGGATGAATTCCGAGGAGAACAAATCCGAAATGCGCAAACGAAAAGTGCATGAAATACTGTCACCTTAAAAGGCACAAATTTCAGAGGACATGCAGTTTTTCTCGCGTCCACAGTCCTTCCGAACCGATAAAATCCACACACGCAAATATCTTTATTCTTGCCTGTTTAACAATGCTTTGAAAGGCCATTGTTACTGGACTCTCATAACAAATTGCAAACTTTAGTTTAATCTTGTAATAGTACCCGGATCGACTTTCTATTAACCTCGGCATTGAATTATGAATTCGTCGCTTTCTCTCTTAGCAATCGCGAGGTTGTTAAACAGCATACGTTTATGTATTCTTGGAAGACAGATGAAAAAAGCGGCTCTGAAGAAGGCGATTCTGCCGAAACGTCAGCTACGATTGTGTTGTATGTGTTATTGTATGGAAGTAAACGTACGCTGTTTAACAACCTCGCGATTGCTAAGAGAGAAAACGACGAATTTACTTTAATCTACAAATGTGAAAGCACATGGTGGCAAAATTGGTGTTGCTCTGACGTTCATGCAGGTCTGAACCTCGCTTTCAATTCCTAAAAACGTCCACAACAATTGATATCACCACGAATTAATCGGTTCAAGACCGTCCACCATATGACTGACATCCTTGCCTCTAGATTCACATCATTTTCAAGGAGACTCGGTTTCACCAGATCCAACATCTTTGTACGGCAAACATGGCATGTTCCCGATATTAAGGTAGTAGTGAATGCATCGCTTCCAATGCTCGTCTGGTTAGTTCCAAATCTGAAGTTAACAAAAGATTTGGGTAGAGAAAGAATACACCTAAAATCACATTCCAGTCATCAGTGGCCTAACATATGTTGGTCATCATAAACAATCTGGGACGTCCACACAGAATGATAACTAGAGAGAGTGGATCAATCCATTAGGCTTTGCTATGGCAGATTCACTAATATCTTTCGAATAAAAGGATAGGCTATTAAGCGCCCCTCGTTTATCAATTTCTGAAGAATGCTTCATCCGCTCGACTTCACTGAGCAGCGTAGAGGTGATTAAACTCATATTTGGCTCAAATAATGGCTTACGATGGGCCAGTCCGTGAACATGGTCTTCGTTTCTACACTCTCATACAAACTTTATACTAATTTAGCGACCCGTGACAGCTTAGAAGTGGTCGAACTAAAGAATACGTGTGTATTGCAGAACAACTCTGACCGCTTGCTGAACTCGCATTATCTTTCGTATACGTGTAATAATAGTCCTGTATTAGTGCCGAATCCTCCTAGAGAGCATGTCAGCGTCATAGTACACGATGATTCGTCCAACTATCACTAAGAAAAAAAACCAAGAACGTAGATAAGTCAAAATCTATTCCGGAAGTTATTGGTAATCCACTATTGGATATGTTCCCAGAGTGAATTGGAGCTGCAGAGAAGCTCTAATGCGTATTGAAGAAGAGTGAATCTCAGAGCATACAAGCTCAATATTTGTGCCAAAACAACTCACTGATTTGAGGGAAAATCATATAACTAAGCAAAATATATGGAAACGAAACCCACACTGAAGGCCGTATGTGATTCTGGCTCAGTTTTTTTCTTTAGTTTCAACCCTCGACATTTTAAGACACTTCTACAGAAAGAGATATCGTATTAGAACCCATCATTAGTGTGATCCTATCACAGTTGGCATAAATAAGCAAATTAACAGTTGCCCGCATGCAATCCTAAAATAGCTTTAAGATGTGAAAGAGCCAATCAAGGATCTATGTTTCTTCATGCTTTGATGTTATATAAACTTTAATAACTTGAAAGACTAGCTGAATAGTTGAATTGTCACTTCTTCTAAAAAATTATGTGATTCTCCAACACAAATTCCACTTGATTAATTGTATTTTGTACAAGGTTTCCTTTTGACTGCATCAAGCTGTTCCCGAATCGTTACTACAGTCTGAAGCCGTTGTGGAATGCATGGAGGCACATCATTTTAGTAGGCTTCTCCCAAGATGGAAGCGTCCCTGTCGCATCTGTATGTTGGTGTAGAACTTCTTTTTGCAGTGAAACTGTTTCTGTTTATGAAGTGAAGCTTTTAGCGCATATCAAAATTTTGAAGCTGGTAAGACATCCTGGCTACGATGAGGCGGCAAACTATTGGAAGGATATGCTTAGTAAACGAACGAAGGATTAAACAGTGACCACATTGACAGCTTTTTGTCGCAAAGTATCCTTGTTAGTGGTTCAGACACCGGGGATGTTGTGGATTTTAATAAGTCAGCGTGTGTTGGGCTTCTTCTACATAAATTGAGATGGTTCGCATGATTGTCCCGAACATAGTTGTCAAATCTAACCAGAAGAATGCCATTTCCCAAAACATGGCTGCACGAAATATTTTTTAGCCATTCACTAGTGTGGCAAGAAAATTTGCTAACTGACCTCATTGATTTCATTCTCTGACGGTTTCTGCCTCTTCAAAGAGCATTGCATACACGCCCGGATCCCTGAAGAGGAACTGAATAGATATGAATTTGAACATCCAAGAAAATTCTCGTTTATTTTCGGATAGACTACATAAGAACGGAATATAAATAAACTGCGCAGTAAACGCTTTTAGATTTACGAAATGAATTGCCAAACTTTTATAGGAAACTCGAAAGGCCGACTTTCTAAAAACCTCGGCACGGATAGTTGATATATTTCTTTATATGATCTTATAAACTGATCTTCTTTAGCTGATGCGAGGTCGGTATAGGTCTTCGTTGTCGTTGTCGTTGTTGTTGGTGTTGTTGGTCAATGGCTGACGTTTCGGCGATTTCGCCTTCCTCAATGTCTGGACGTATTTTATATTAGAATATTTTAAATATTCGGTGGAAAAAGGCTAAAGCATTAATGAAGATCAAGCTTCTAAATAGATGGTGGGCTAGGATCCCACGGTCAAATGTAGCTCTACGCCATACTAAATAGAAAGGGTACTCACCGTATTGTTAGGAGCGGGACTGACCAACGCGCTGTTCACGTGGAGCCGCGAGAAATACACACCCCGGGGTCAAAATATCATTTTGAAATAGGGCACCAGGTCACGCTCATTCCGGTTCATCTTTGGATTTTGAAATTTAGCCAAAACGCCTCAAAAGTTTTGCGCGTTGATGTTTTCGATTCCTTCGCTAGGATCCGCACGGTCACTTCAAAATCATCACCGTTGTGCTTTTGTGCCTTATGTGTGCCTAGAGGAGTATGCGGACACGAAGTTGTCTACCCGTTTCCCCAATACATTCCTTACCGAGCGCGTTACATGAGATCAAGTATATCACGACTAAACTCATGCAATGTTCGTCTCTCCCGTTAGGACAGATCGTAAAGTTTTCTAAGCATAAACGATCATGGAGACGGTTGCGAACAAACAGACAGCGTAGGGTATCGGGTGGGATGTCAATAATCGTTACATAATGTTCAAGACCACTTTCCCTAAAACATCTCCCAATGGCGTAACTTACTTCATTTAATGTGAATGGTAGCATGAAGGAAATCTTACTTACGTTCGAAACATTATTTTGGAGAACTACCCAACGTTTTCATCTAAACCGAGTGGCTTCTACTTCGTAGCCATTGGAAATGGCTATTTTCCATTCCAGGTTTTGCCATTACTTCCTTCCCTCTTCTCCTGTGCACACATTTTTAGCCGTACGGCACACATTTTTGATAAGTGCTTTTTCATGCGTGAAGGATGAGAGAAAAGGTAGTGAACTAATATATTTTTACTACTTGGCTTACGATACCATTTTGCTACATAGGCACTTTCTGAGAGTTTTATTTGGATGTTTAAGAATGGAAGCTAGTTCTCGGTTGGGTTTTCCAGTGTAAATTTTATATACTCTGATTGTTGGTTTAACAATCCAAACCACTCATCCATCTGTTTATGTGGAACAAATGATTGCATCTGTTCAGGTATAATAAATTTGATCTCATGTAACGCATGCGGTGGGGAATACATTGAGGAAACGGGTAGACCACCTTGTGCCCGCATGAAAGAACATCTAGATGGGAAAGTTAAAATACGTCAAAACACTCCTCTAGGTACGCATAACACAAAAAGTACAACGGCGATGATTTTCAAGTGACTGTGCGGATCCTAGCGAAGGAATCGAAAACATCAACGCGCAAAACTCTTGAGGCGTTTTGGCTAAATTTCAAAAATCCAAAGATGAACCGGAAAGACGAATGGCCTCACTATCACATGTGACCTGGCACTCTATTTCAAAATGATATTTCGACCCCGGGGTGTGTCTTTCTCGCGGCTCCACGTGAACAACGCGTGAGTCAATCCCACTCCTAACATTACGGTGAGTACCCTTTCTGTTTAGTATGGCGTAGGGCTACATTTGACCGTAGCATCCTAAACCACCGTTTATTTAAGAACTTTGATCTTCATTAATACTTTAGCTTTTTCGCACAGAAAAATTAAAGTATTCTAATATAAATACGTCCAGACTCTGAGAAGGGCGAAATCGCCGAAACGTCAGCCAACGACCAACGACACCAACAACAACGACAACGACGACGAAGACCTATACCGACCTCGCATCAGCTAAAGAAGATCAGTTCATAAGATCATATAAAAAATAAATATTTTCCATAGGAAACAATTGAACGCTGCAACAAATGGAACTGGTAAGTGGAATTCGAATATATTCGTGTGTTAAAACGGGAAATTTTTCGCTAAAATATGTCGGCTTACGGATCACTGTAATCCCACAACTCCCGGCACCTCTTTTCCAGCCTGATTTTTTTTTATCTTGCTTCTAACAGTTTCTTTTGCCTGTACCAATGTAGAGTTTTCCGCCGAAGTCTTCTGCAACTGGCATTTATTACTAATCGTGTTTAACGTGTTGCAATAAGATCAAAGCTTAAATTTCCTTCTCATCTTGAGCAACTTCTAGGTGTTAATGGAGATGCGATCTGATCTTGCTTGAGGAGCTGAGGCGAATTTGGCCAACTTTTAGACCCTTCGACAGGCAACTCGTTGTTTTCAGTCTGCTCTTCCTTAATCTGCCAGTCGCGTTTGGAAAAGGTTTCGTTAAACATGTTATCTTCTTTTTCGTATATATCTGGACTGTTTCTTCGTGGTCGATGACGTGAATTTCTTTTCAGCTTACCGCTGAATCGAATGTTCGCCCAAGAAAGCGGAGATCAGACCCAGCGCAGAATGATGGGGCTACTGATGTGTTAAGTGAGTACCATCTTTTGTTTGTTAGAATATGGTTGATCTCAGGACTCATCCTACAATTAGGAAACTCCCATGTGCATATCCAGCAGCCCAGTGGCGGCCTTCTTTCTTCTAGAAAATCGAGTTTCCATGGAAAATGCCCTCTGCAGCCAAGAGTCGTATAAGACGGTTTCCACCATCATTTCTTTCCTCTAACCCAAATTTTCCGACGCTGTATTCGCTCTCGTTGTTCTTTCTTAGTCAGAAAATCTAGATAAGAAACCGGAATCTAAACCCATCTTGAAGAACTATATGAAAAACCTAACTAAAATAAGTTCTGCCCATAAAACGCTCAAAGCATTCTGGACAAAATCCAAGGATAGGAAAATGAACAGCAGGGAAGAATGCCTCGTATCATGAGTTATCTTATACAATATTCAAACCTGATAATTTAACATGTGAGACACATTACACTTCCAAGTGAACTCTATGCGGTTGCCTTCCACGTGAAATACTCAGGGAAGACTAAAAGAAAGAGGTGAGCTGGGCTTCGGGTCTTGTAAATAAATGCTATACGACACAAGCTCATGTGTGCTAATAAAAAAAACAGTGGTTGTTTAAGTTGACTGTATCAGCGTGAAAACATCTAGTCAATGATATGGGATAAAGGCGTTGTAGCGGTGAAGTTCATTTCTCTAAGCGACAAGCAAATGAAAGTCGTCAATTATTTAATCTACCATTTAACTTGCAGTAAGACTCTTCGCACTCGTTTTATAGGCTTTTTCTGTTGTGAACAAAAGATTTGTCTATGAATCTCTAATATAACGTGTTCTTGAACAGGTGTTGATTAACAGCGAGTATACTTTTACGTGCAATAGCCCTTTAGAACTTCACGTGAGCAATTACATCGCACCCTTTAACTCCGAATGTGAGCACTCCTTACCATGATGTGGTCGTCGAGCGTTGCTTTCTGTCTGGTACATGACTTTGAAAACAAATGTTTGCTGCGTGCGAAAACCTCGCATGTTCTTATTGAACAAATCTGACCTAGTGCTAAATAAATGCTATACGACACAAGCTCATGTGTGCTAATCAAAAAAACAGTGGTTGTTTAAGTTGACTGTATCAGTGTGAAAACATCAAGCCCATGATATGGGATAAAGGCGCTGCAGCGGTGAAGCTCATTTCTTTAAGCGACGAACAAATGAAAGTCGTCAATTATTTAATCTACTATTTAGCTTGCAGTAAGACTCTTCGCACTCGTTTTTTAGGCTTTTTTCTGTTGTGAACAAAAGATTTGTCTATGAATCTCTAATATAACGTGTTCATGAACAGGTATTGATTAACAGCGAGTATACTTTTACGTGCGATAGCCCTTTAGAGCTTCACGTAAGCAATTACATCGCACCCTTTAACTCCGTATGTGAGCACTCCTTGCCATGATGTGGTCGTCGAGCGTTGCTTTCTGTCTGGTACATGACTTTGAAAACAAATGTTTGCTACGTGCGAAAACCTCGCATGTTCTTATTGAACAAATTTGACCTAGTGATAACAATTAAACATGCTTTAACTCAACAATTGATAACCCAGTCGTACAAAACATGTCCAAATCCTAATGTGAGCACGTGTCGTGACAGGAACCTACGTTAAAGAAGATTCTCACCCCGTTCGTAATAATCTTTTTTCACATTTTCTTCACCGTAACCTTTTCAACGCTAATTCATGTCACCATTGAACACGGTGGCTCGGCTCGAAGTGATCTCTTGTCACAGCTTTTCTGTTCTAAATAGGAAATAGTTCTTGAAAAACAAATCAAGCATTTACACGCAGCTTCTTCCTTGTCTTGAACGTCTATAATACAGACAAAACCTATGTCATGCGGTCTTCAAGTAAAGGATGCATGCGGCAAACCATACCTATTCCACAATGCTTATCCCGACGTGGAACCTGTTATAGTATGTGATTATTATAATAATTTATCAATTTCGCTTGGTGCCTTTTTGCTTTTTCTTATTGGGTTTCTGCCGCCTCCACGGTTCTCACAGACGTTCAAAATTTGAATTTTCTTCAAAATTCAATTAAGAAATGAAATAGCCGGCTAAAAAATAGCTGCTTCTCTGTTGATATTCGCTTCGATTGATGAACCTTGTGAAATTTGAGACATTTGACGAATGAGATGGAAGATCACCAAAAAAGTTCTTAAAGATACTTTGCACTAATTCCTACTATCAAATTTCCCCATCTATAAAAACGTGAACACAGTCTACAGAAAATTAGCAAAATTCGAAGAACGTCAAGTCACCGAGTATATCTTAATCGAATCGAAAATTACAGGCAAACTCGGGATGCACTAGTGAAAAGGTTGCGGAGTGCTACTGTAAAGGGAAAGAGTGCAACAGAAACGTGACTAATATGTTGGTCAGATTTATTCCTATACTTTACGTAGTACTGCAAAATTATGACCATTGCGATTGGATAAACAGGAAGAGATCATGGAGGAGAACCGGAGACGTTTCAACAGGAAATGGAGGTGTTGCAGTCTCAATATTTGAGTGGTGATTTCACCAGCGACTGAAAGAGGATCGGATGAACGTCACAAACGTTCGACGTGAGAACTGCGAAAACTGAAAGACTGCGCCATTAAGTCAAAAACACACTAGCATAAATGAGATTAGTAAAAGACTGTAGCTGTGCATTTGTAAGGAAACAGCCGATGATCATGGAATTGCCGTTTATTTTAGGGATGGGTAGGTTTTTTGTAGCGAGTAGGCTTGTCAGCTTCAATCCCAGTCGATAGCTTTCAGTTCACAAGGCGCTTCACTGTAGTTTTAAGCAACAGTAAGAAATTAGTGTTACCGACACCAAGTGAAATGTAGCACTGATTTTTCTCTTTTGCCCTGAACTACTTTCACAACAGCCATTCACATAAGTGGAACACCGACATGGGTGCCACAGGGCCCTCTTCATTTGGTCCTCATGCTCATTTGTCGCTCAGATAGACTTTTTTTTTTAGTTTTTCGGCCAACGTCCGTCCGGCGGGCGTGGAAAAATTCTGGTAGTGGTGGTCACTCCTAGCTGGGCAGTGGATATTTTCGGAAAGGCCCAATTATTTAGAATTCGATACTTCTCCATCCTCTATAACATCCAAGGACACTCACTGGAAAGCCCGTTTCCAACCTCTAAGAGTAATTATGAAAACATGTAAAAGCTACTGTGCTCATTTCTAAATCACGGAAATACTAGGAACACATCTTGGTTTGAACAAAAAAAAATGACACCTTCGAAACCCCAGTTTTTGACGGTTTTTCTTCCACACAGATTAAAAAAACCTGAGCCGGTTTTCTAAATTTCGTGGTCAATCAAATCCACGCTGGCCATTCTTCGCAGTAAACTCTTCAAGTTTCGTTGAGACTCAGCTATCCGATATTGAGCGAATTCAGTTTACTAGTTTCAGTTCCTTTGAAATCCCAGTTTTGACGGTTTTTCTTCCACACAGATTAAAAAAAAACCTAAAGAGAGCCGGTTTCCTAAATTTCGTGGTCAATCAAATCCACGCTGGCGATTCTTCGCAGTAAACTCTTCAAGCTTCGTTGAGACTCAGCTATCCGATCTTGAGCGAATTCAGTTTACTAGTTTCAGTCTAGAATTGAGGACAGAAAAGCTTAAAAACAGGTGATATTGCAAGTCTAATGAACAAATGCTTCAGTACAAGTGGGAGCGCACGGATGTAGCCAACGAAACTCTACACAGTTGCGTGTTGAGGTTCTTGAGAAGTGGTAAGGATCACCCTTTTTCAATTCATTCTTCTGTGTTTTAGTAATTTCAAAAGTGCCATAGTAGGAATCTAGTAGGTCACAAAGTAAATATGTTGTTGCTTTTTTTTAATTTAATGGAAACTGTGAGATACGCATTTTGCTTGTTGAATCAGAGCAGACAATCACTTCACCCCTGCCATATCGGGATATGATACCGGATTTGTCTGCAAAAAAGATCACGTTTTGCAATCCAAGTGGGGACGCTTTAGCCCGTCTCTCTCTTGAATCCAAGAAGAATCGACTCGACCAGTATTCAATGACATTCAGGATGAAATTAAAATCTTCAAGCAGTAGCCGAAGCCACATCTAAGAGTTGGAAGATCTTCGTGGACCATGGATGCCAAGAAATGAACTGAATGCGAGAAGTGCTGGAGTTCTCACAGTAGATGTAAAAGACCGGTCGTATGATATAAAAAAAACAACTGTCCTCGCTTCAACATTGAGTTTTTCCAAGTAAGATATTGGGATGAAACAGTGTGTACATTCCTCGGTACAAAAAAAAACCAAACGTTTCCAAAAAAAAGTATTTTCTATACGATACGACCCCATAAACCGATCAGATCCCAGTGATTCTACAATTCGGTTCGTTGTCTCGCATCTGACATCCACGAAAACATTGAGTTTTCTGAGTGAATTCTCCTATAACTTTATGTTTCTACGTCGTATATGAATGTTTCATAATCCTGACCGAGATGGTCCACCCTAGAATTCTTGGATGACTCTCCTAATGAGTTTCTCTGTCTTCATCACAGGGACTCTATAACACTAATCAGAGAGAGTTTTTCTCAAAAAGGTTCGGTGCCAATTTCCCGATGCCCGATCGGTGGTAGGCTTGATTAACCTATGACTACGTGGTTATATATTGTTACACTATACAATCTATCTATTCATTCTCCTTTCCACGCGTTTTTATAACCCTAATGTGTAAGGGATCAATTCGTTGCAATACGTAGAAAACGTTCTTTTTCACAGTCTTCAAGTTTCCTTAGTGGATTTGAAAAGCTTCAAAAGTGTATTGTAGACTTAATGATGTCCTCCTTCTTTTAAGTTGTTGCAAACTCTTCACTGCTACAAAATGAATCGGATGGAAAAAGCGTTTACACTACTGCCACCACCGAAGATCTCAGTCAAGAAACAGGTGCATGGAAATATGAATAGACTATAAGCATTTCTATTTACCAACTAACGTAGTGATAAGAAGTGCTGAGAGCAATTTGAAGGCTTTAAATACGTGTTTGATAGCAGATACCAGGTAATTTTTAGATATTGGAGATGACACAACTGGAAATGTTGGCATCGGTCACACCATCAATCCGTCGAAGCATAAACCGGGTACGCACAGTTGTAGTTTTGTAGAAAAAATAGGGTTTTCAATATGCTAGTGGAATAAAAGTTCGTTGATGACTAGGACTATGAAGGGCTCAAAATTCTTCACTATATAATGCGGTCTTTTTTAGTTGTTCCAGTGGCTCATCAATTGAGATTCTCTCAAACAAGAGGAATAAATGCCAAGAAGAGTTCTGATCTTGCAATGAATAGTCTATTTGTAATATTGATGCCATTGTTCAAAAATCTTATTAATCTGTAAAAAAGGCTAGCTAAGCGTGTTGCAGTGGGATCAAGCTTCAGTTTTCTTCTGTTTTCGAGCAACTCTTTAGTAGTGGTGGAGATGCGGTCCGATCTTCTTGTCTGAGGAACTGAAGCGGATTCGGCACAGCTTTTCAGTCCTTCGACAAGCAGCTTGTAGTCTTCGGTCGGGTCTTCTTTAATCTGTCAGTCACGTTTGTGTAGGACTTCGTTCAGAATGTTCTCGTCGTATACAGCTAGACTTTTTCCCCGTGGTCGATGAACAGGGTTCTTTTCCAGCATGCGGCTGAATCGAACCTTCGCGCGAAGGAGGCGGAGATCAGAACCAGTACAGAATGACGGGACTACCGATGTGTCAAGTAGGCACCATCTTCTGTTTGCCAGAATATGGTTGATCTCCGCATGAGTCATGCCGTTAGGAGATTCCTATGTCCATCGGCGGCTTTCTTTCTTCTTGAAAAACGAGTTTCCATGGAAGAGACGTCTTGCCGACAGGAGTTCTCCGAGACGGTTGCCATTCTCATTTCTTCCTCCTAATCCATAATTTCCGATCCTGTGTTCACTCTCGTTGGCCTTTCCTACTCTAGCGTTGAAGTTGCCGACAACAAATTTATGATATGCTTTATCATTGCGGATGATTTCCTCCAACTGATAGTAGAGCGCATTTATTTCGTACTCATCAACTGCGTCGGTTGGTGAGTAGCAGTTGATGATAGTGATCTTCTTATGATGCGACAGTTGAAGACGGAGGACGGCTAACCGAGGGGAAAGGATCTCGTATGAGTCGACGAGATGGACAATGGACGGGTGGACGACAAAGCCTACGCCGCCGACATTTCGTGACGGGACCTTCTCTCCACGGATAGCAAAGGTCCCGTTGTTTAATTGGCGTATGTCGGTCTTCTTGATCTTTGTTTCTTGTAATGCGATCACATGAAATTTAATGCGATCTGCAGCTGCAAGAAGGGCGTGAAGATCGGCGCTTGTGGAGAGTGTTCTGGCATTATACGTGCATAGTAAGAAACAATCTCCATGGCGTGTCGTACGTGTGTTTGTCAGTTCCGGTTCTAATGACGTCCTGCGCAACCCGAGATTTTCTGGCCTCTCACCGGTCGTCTCACCGCCTGACGTCATAGACGGGAGCACGCAGTGTGCGGGGTACTGAGGCTGGCCTATTGGTCGTGCAACTTGGTCCTCCCTACTGGAGTGCTGACTTAACCTTGCAAGGGCGTATCCAGGTCTTCACCACGATGTGGATCAAAGAGAGGTGTGTTTTCGGCGTGAAAACAATGTGTATATGAAGGTTTAATTACCCCAGTTTGAGGTGTCCAGCATTGTGACTGCCAATCAGGTGTTGAAACCGAAATCAGAAAAGAAAGTAGGAATGTAAAAGTAACCGTAAAAAGTAAGTAAAGTAAAAGTTTTTTCGGCTTCTACATCGTCCTTGAGCGGTCGGTTAGTTTTACATTCCAAAGTAAATATGTTGTTGCTTTTTTTTTAAAATTTAATGGAAACTGTGAGATGCACATTTTGCTTGTTGAATCAGAGCAGACAATCACTTCACCCCTGCCATATCGAGATATGATACCGGGTTTGTCTGCAAAAAAAGATCACGTTTTGCAATCCAAGTGGGGACACTTTAGCCGGTCTCTCTCTTGAATCCAATTGCAATCCAAGTGGGGACGCTTTAGCCCGTCTCTCTCTTGAATCCAAGAAGAATCGACTCGACCAGTATTCAATGACATTCAGGATGAAATTAAAATCTTCAAGCAGTTGCCGAAGCCACATCTAAGAGTTGGAAGATCTTCGTGGACCATGGATGCCAAGAAATGAACTGAATGCGAGAAGTGCTGGAGTTCTCACAGTAGATGTAAAAGACGGGTCGTATGAAATAAAAAAAACAACTGTCCTCGCTTCAACATTGAGTTTTTCCAAGTAAGATAATGGGGTGAAGCAGTGTGTACATTCCACGGTACAAAAAAACCAAACATTTCCAAAAAAAGTATTTTCTATACGACACGACCCCATAAACCGATCAGATCCCAGTGATTCTACAATTCGGTTCCTTCCGATGTCAATTCCATGTCATGCCGAGATATAATGATAGACTCATCTTCGTTTGTACATCTTAAGAAAGGATCGATTCTGAACTTCTTCCAATGACATTTTCATCCATCTCGATCTAAATCCCACTCCAAAGAGGTGCGGGTGGCATCTTTTAGCAGCTATGTTGGGCGTATTGCAGTATAGTCAGGCTTCAGTCATTGTCTCGGAAAACTCGTGCTGATAGAAATGCAGTCAGAGGTTATCTGAGGAACTGAGACGAGTTTGGCACAAGTATTAAGTCCTTCGACAAGCAACGTGTGGACCTCGGTCGCATCTTCCTTTATCTGCCGTTGACGCGAAAAGAGGATTTTATTAAGAATGTCTTCATTGCACAAAACTCGTTTCGTTTTTCTTCGTCGATATTTTTTTCCAGCTTTGCGCTGGATCCAATCTTCGAGCGGCGGCCAGATTCACCACAGAATCCAGGCATTGATATATTATTGTACTCAGAAATAACTTGAAGTTTTTAGCTATGTTATTTAAAATGGCTTCAAGCAAAACTTTGTTACTCAAATTCAAAATCATTTGAATTTGCTCATTTTTCCAACCGGAAACAAGTTTATCTATTCCAACTGCTTAAAATTCTGGACTTCTGGGAGCGATGAGTTCATTGAAGATACTTTTGCGTCACCGTGGTTGATGAAGCATTTCTCGCGCAGTGTTCAAGGTGCTTGAAGAAGCGATAGCCAGTGGGCGAGAGACCAGATGAATATGGCGGATGAAACGAAGTCTCGTAGCCTAGCTCGTTGAACTTCTGCGGCGCTGCTTCCTCATCGCGAACCCGAGTGTTGTCGTTCAAAAGTATTGGTCCTATTCTGCTGAGTAATGCCGATCGTTGCTGGAGTTTACGATACATTTCGCTGATTTGTTGGCAATACTCAAAATGGGTGAATATTGTAAATTATGACGAAATATAAAAACGGTTGGAAAGATCATGAAATCAGTTGCACAATACCGCAAGTTACAAGGGATATTTTATTGGCGAAAAATACGTTAAAACAGTATCCGTTGGTAACTACTTGTTTTTCTTCCGGACATAT